>AWWV01008356.1:0-87270 GCA_001974805.1 Corchorus capsularis
CAACAAATTAGAAAACATACTTAATATTTTTTTACAGATTGGATACAATATAAGTTAATACTAATGTGTGAGGGATATATAAATTGAAAATCACACGATAATTTTATATCGTATTACGTTTAATGAATTTATTTTGATTAATAGGGTTTGATTTTTAATTAACATGATAATATCATTTTTTTATCAAATTTAACGTATATGTATGAGAAGCATTAATTTTCATTTAAGGATTCCCTAATTTGTAAAAATTTGCTAAGTATGTGTTCTAATTTGTTGGAATTGTGTATTTTGATCCTTATTTGAGAAAATCTTAAAACGTTTAGTCCTTATTTGAGCATTTAGCCTTAGCAACAGGGCTTATTTGGCTTTTTTTAAGAGTTCAGGAGCTTATTTGGCCGAAATAATAGTTCAGGGGCTTATTTGACGGTTCGATGTAAGTTCAGGGGTCTTTTTGCCCATTAAGCCATTTACTTCCCCATCTGGGTATTGTAAATCTCACCAGATAAATAAATAAATAAAAATTGTTGGCATCGTCATTATATATTATAAATTTCTTTTTATTACTGGCAAAGATTAGAAAAAGAGAGGAGTAAATTTTCGTTCTTTTTAAGAAGAAAATAGGGGTGTTTGATCTTTAATTGAAATTCGAGAGAGAAATGTTTCTTGTGTTTGTGGAAAAAAAATCAGATTTCTTCTTTCTTATTATTAAAAAAATAAATTTCAATAAAATTTAATTTTAATTTTTATGTCACGTGTCGCATGCCACGTCAGCGAATTAAACAGGGTTAGTGCCACGTAAGCAAGTTTGACGGATCTGTCACGGCTTACTAACGTGAGGGACCTCGGGTGATCGGTTCTGATAGTAGAGGGACAAATTTGTAGAAAAATAAAGTACATGGATCAAAATCAACATTTCATATAGTACAGGGACCTCCCAGATACTTTTACCCAAGGTGAGGGATTGAATAATAATGATTGGCTCATGCTTCATTGCACTTTTTGAAAAATTTCCCGTACAATATTCAACATGTCTTATGAGTTATTTTATTGAAAATTCATTTCTCTCAATTATTCTCTGCCATTTTTTGTTTTCTTCAATGGAAATACAGTCAACTACTGCCCAAGAATAAATAATACTATAACAAAGGTCTAATATGATGAAACTTCAAAATACACGCAACAAGATTAAATACTACTAATTCGCATTCAAATTCAACGTACTACATATATATTTGACTTGGTACTTGAATATAATTCAACAAACAGGACAAGCTTAATTATGAATATACCATATATGATGATTGGCACATGGTCTTATTATTCAAACATATATTGCAAGTGACGTATATGCATCAATTCATGATGATATATATAAATTTATTGTTATGGCCCATCTGCAATATATATACATATATTTACATCATGGTCATAATTTTTAGATTGTTTGAGACCAATTTAAACTATTTCACAGGTAAATGCTATCCATGGCTATATGGATAGCTCTCTCCAGGATGAATTCTCTGATTTCCTACTTGAAGGGAAGCTCTACCTGATGGGTGTCAATTAACAATTTTTGGGGTTTTTGTGAATAAGTGAATAATAAAAATAAATAAACAAGAAGATAATAAAATTAACAAACAAGATAAGTAAATACTCCAATCCCAAGCGTTGACTATTCAGGTTGATTTGATCATTGAAACAAAAGATATTAACATATTCATCAAGATAGAAGGCGTAGATTGACAACGAACGCTAATCAATCCCATGAATTCACCACAATACTAATTAAAGCGAACGCTATTAACTAGCCTAATTGAGGTCCTAACCCTATGGCAAACGCACAATAGAATTCAAGGTTCAACAGCATTAAGCATAGTGAATTATAGCCTACACAAATAACACTCCCTAAACGGGCAATCATTCAACTTGCATTCATAATTCCCTAGTGATTCCCAGTTACCCTTCAATAACTCCCAATCAACTAGTTACTACCATGTGAAACCTAACCAAACGGTATAGAATTCCAACTAGTATTATAATCTTAATTAATAAGTTGCGCACCAAATCAATTAGAAATCATAAAAACATAAAGATAAAATATGAAATTATAAAATAACAAGATAAATAATCAGGTTAGAACATAAATCTCACAAATCAACCCAAAAGTCTAAGCAAGGAATTGGAGAGAAAAACTTATCTCATATTGATGAAAACCAAGAACAAGAAAAGTAGAAGAGAGTTAGATCTAGATTGTATAGAATTGTATACAAAGGCTCCCTTTGTATAGGTGCTAAAACCTAATCCTAAAATATCTAGGAAATAAATAAATAATTAATAAATATTATTTAAAATCCTAAAAAGAATAGGAAAATAGCTAAGTTGGGTCTAGACTTGGTCTATGAGTGTTGGGATCAGATTTGATGATGAGATCTTGGAGAAAAAGCCCAGTTGAAGTAGGAAAAATCGTCTTAAAAGTCATCAGAATCGCGACCCACCCGCTCCCGGATTTCCTCAGTATGCATTTTTGAACTCTTTTCCTCTTTTTACTATCAAGACTCGATCTTCGGATTAATTCCCCAATTTCTTCACAAAACCGCTTGATTTGTCTCGTTTCATAATCAATATCTCCAAAGTACCTATAAGACAATAACAAAGCTATCAAGTATCAAATCCAACAGATAGGCACCTAAAAACTATCAAATTAAGCACAAAGAATTAAGGTAAATAAGTGCCTATCAAATTCCCCCACACTTAGAACTTGCTAGTTCCTTAGCAAGCTAACTAAAGAAAATTCTGAAAACTAAAACTAAATCAAGTATTGATTCCACTTTCGTAGGTGTACGGCGGCACTAAGCACGTGACGCAAGCCTTTAAACCTTTAATCGAAGACATTAAAGGACAAGTTATAGTCTCCCGAGGGTTTACTTAACTAGAACGACACCACCAAACATTTAGGATATAGACATTAGAGAGATCTTTCTAATGTTTTGAAAGAGATTTACACTCACAAAGGTAGCAAAAACAATATGTTCAAAGTCATTTAAGTAATTCTCAATATCATCCAAACAATTCAAAACAGTTCTCCAATCAATATCTAAGCACTTTCAAATCTCAATCAAGAAAATAAGCATTCCATCATCGTAGACCAATGAACTTTCAAGTGCATACTCAACCAAAATTTGTTTTTCCATCCTATAAATGAGACAAAATAATATCCACTAAAGATTTTAAATAAGTTCATACGTGAAAACAAGTCTTAAATTTTTGGGGCTACTAGCCCATCACATCCTCCATTAGTGTCTTTTTATTGATTTGCTTAATTGCTTGGCACTTTGAACTTGTTTGCACGCTTCTGTTTTTTGTGCTTTTTTTTTCTAGAGAGACAATACTTCTTCACTTCTTTACCATGCCTCTTACTCTTTTTCCTACCTTATTACTCCATTTTTTTTAGAGTGACAACTATGGTAAGATCGAAAGTATCTCTTTTCCTCTATACAACTCAACATCCCCCCACACTAGTCTTGTGAATCACTTTGAAGCTTAGGGGATCTTAGATTGTTTTCTTTTGACTCATATAGAATGGAATACAAGTTCAAGGAATAAAATCACTTCAAAATCCATTTTTCATACTAAAAATTACTTACCACTTGCTAAATTTTGAAGAGAAAAGCCTTTACTCAGAATCTTTTGGAAAAAGTTTCTCATTACTTGTCCATCTCATCAACCAACTCAAAATAACTATTGAAAACATTGTAAAAGCTTTTCATTCATGCAAATACTAATCCAAAACAGTTCGAAAAATACTCTCCATGTCTTGACTCTAGGATCTAAAACTAATAGACTTACCCCCCCCCCCCCCCCACCCACCACTTAAGTTACACATTATCCTCAATGAGTGCTTAGAATGAATGCTCAAAACACAATAATGAATGAAAAGCACAAATTGAAACAATGCATACATATGGGTGGTGAAACATTCATGCAATTGTAGCAACATAATCAAAATATATGCAAAACAAGCATTAAGCATAGAACAATATTAGTCGACTAAAACAACATCCTTAATCAACTAAAGTTCATGTATTCATTCAAATCATGCTTTGCATACATTAATCAAAAGATCAACTTTGCATAAAAGAAAGTAATCTCTCGATCCTTTACACTACAAGATATGCAAAATAAAAGAGAAAACCAAAAACTAAGAAAATAGAACTATATGCAATTCTAATTCAAACAAAACAAGTCATGGCATATCAATTTTAATGAAACGAGAGAAAGTGATAGAAAAGCTTATTGATTTGGCGAGCTCATCCAAACAATGTGTAATTCTCCTCAATCCGATCCATTGCATTTTTGACAAGCATGTCTTGCTCTGGGTCCAATGGCGTAAGTCCACGTGAAAAGGAAAGAGCAGCGTCGTTTCTGATGCTGCCCGCCCCTAGTTGGGGTTACCCGGGGCCGGGTAACCTCAGACTCCCTTTTCAAAACTCAATTTTCCGATGCTGCCCGCCCCCGGTTGGGGTCATCCGGGGCTGGGTAGCCTCAGAATTTGTTCTCCATGCTTTTTCATTAGGCAAGTTTGCCATGTTGAACACCATGATTTGAATCACCTATATGCTATAAATAAGAAAAACTAAAAACAAAAGTCAAACAATTATAAATAAAAGAAGAAAAATTAGAGATTGAGTTGCCCCCCAACAAGCGCCTTTCTTTAATGTCTTTGGCTAGAACTTTCCATTCTCTATTTGTCAAGGAGGATCTTTCCACCTCAATGCAAAAATCAAATATGAACAAAATCGTAAGATATGAACATATAAGAATAAAAGAAAATTAAAGAGATATGGAAGGAAGTCACCTATTTTGCTTAAAGGAACTCCATGGATAGCTAGTAAAGCCAATGCTCTTGTTGCTGCCGTGGAGGATTTGTGCAAGAGCTTCTTCGAGTGAAAGAAATTGATTTTATACTCCTCTTTCATTCTCGACATCTTGGCAACCTTGCGAAACTTGCAGGCATCATCATTCTTAAAGAATGGCTCCATTGTCACCCATTTGTCATAGGAATCACCATTGAAGCACCCAAACTCCAAAAACTTCTCAATCCCTAGGAAATCATGATTTTCACATCTCAAAATCTCAACTGGAGGAGATTTATCAACCATATTGACTTTAGATGTAGAATTTTCACTTAAAGTTAGGTTCGGAAGGAGTTGAGGGTGATCAGCTAAAGAAGTTATCTCTTCAAGTTCATCTAGGCAAGTTGTTGTATCGACCTCTACGAAGATCGAGTTCGACCTCTCCAGAGGTTGAATCAGGAGATTTTCTGAATTCTCTTCTTTTTCAACTTCATCCTCAACTTGATTCACTTCCCATGCTTCATTTTCTTCTTCCTCAAGGGCATTGAGGTAAGCTTCGATCCTTCGTAAGGAAGCAACAATTTGTGCCAGTTGATTCTTGATGTTTGTGAGCTCTCCATCATATCTCAATAAGGTCTCATCAGTTTTCAACTGACTTTCAGTCAACTTCTGCAAAAGTGCCTCCACATTCGAGTTCTGCTCATGATTTGTTGGTTGAGTGTGAACATGTTGTGAGAATTGAATTTGTTGTTCGTCCAATTGGTGATAACTTGAATATGACTCATAGTAGGAACTATGAGAATGTTGATCTCCATGTTGCTCATATGGTGGATAATCTTCATAACCTGAATTGTAAGAACAATGGTTGTAATAAGGTTCATAATAAGAAAATCCATTAAAAGAAATAAATTGCTCCATAATAAAGAAAATCGAATTTAAGTTCAAGGAATGAGGAAACCAAATTTTGCCAATAATCCTTCAAGCCTCAAATGAAAGGGTGACTTGAATAGCAGCGCCGAATGTCTAAACCTGCAAAGTTACAAAAAGAGCACCAAAAACAAAAACAGAAAAGTAAAGTAAAGTAGTAAAACAAACCAACTCCCCGGCAACGGCGCCAAAATTTGATGGGTGTCGTTTACCACCAAAATTTAAATTACTAAACTTTCCTATAGACAGGGTAAGTTTAGGTCGATCCCACAGAGAGTTGTGCAAACTACTTTACTCTAACTAATCCTAAAACTAACAATTTTTGGGGGTTTTTGTGAATAAGTGAACAATAAAAATAAATAAACAGGAAAATAATAAAATTAACAAACAAGATAAGTAAATACTCCAATCCCAAGCGTTGACTATTCAGGTTGATTTGATCATTGAAACAAAAGATATTAACATATTCATCAAGATAGAAGGAATCAATCCCATGAATTCACCACAATACTAATTAAAGCGAACGCTATTAACTAGCCCAATTGAGGTCCTAACCCTATGGAAACATACAATAGAATTCAAGATTCAACAGCATTAAGCATAGTGAATTATAGCCTACACAAATAACACTCCCCAAACGAGCAATCATTCAACTTGCATTCATAATTCCCTAGTGATTCCCAGTTACCCTTCAATAACTCCCAATCAACTAGTTGCTACCATGTGAAACCTAACCAAACGGTATAGAATTCCAACTAGCAATAGATTTATAATCCTAATTAATAAGTTGCGCACCATATCAATTAGAAATCATAAAAACATAAAGATAAAATCTGAAATCATAAAATACCAAGATAAATAATCAAGTTAAGAACATAAATCTCACAAATCAACCCAAAAGTCTAAGCAAGGAATTGGAGAGAAAAACTTACCTCATATTGATGAAAACCAAGAACAAGAAAAGTAGAAGAGAGATAGATCTAGATTGTATAGAATTGTATACAAAGGCTCCCTTTATATAGGGCTAAAACCTAATCCTAAAATATCTAGGAAATAAATAAATAATTAATAAATATTATTTAAAATCCTAAAAAAACTAGGAAAATAGATAAGTTGGGTCTAGACTTGGTCTATGAGTGTTGGGATCATATTTGATGATGAGATCTTGGAGAAAAAGCCCTGTTGAAGTAGGAAAAATCGTCTTAAAAGTCATCAGAATCGCGACCCACTGTCGCAACGTTTAAGATCAGGGGCGAAACTACCGTTTCTATTCTTACGGGTTCTTATGGGAGTCGCCACTAATCTTTTTTCTAGGTGTGATTAGCCACCTATCCGATTATTAAGTCTAATATTAATCTAATTAGGTAATACTAAAGCTAATAATGTCTGCTTTAACCAGAGTCTATGGTTCGGGAGTCGGGTACGCGTGGGGAAGGATTAGCACCCCCACGACGCCGGTCGAAACGACGGCACTGACTGGTCTAGGATTAACTATGGGTCTCTACCGTTAGTTGCTTCTATTCTTAAACCTATTCATGTCAAATACTATCATTCTCTTTAAACGAGTTATAATCGACCTTAATTAGTTCTTTATTTTGGTCTAAATCGTTATTTTGTTTTTTCTTAATTATCCGGATTAGGCCGATGTTACTATGCCTTTTATTCTGACTTAATTCTCTTTAGGTTAAGCCGTCTCATTATTCCCTTCTTTTATTGACTCAATTTTTATGAATCAAGCCCTTTTATTGTTTTGCTTAATCTCTTCTTAGATTAAGCTCTTTATTGACTCCACTTAATTACCCTGAATTAAGCCTTTTATTGACATTACTTAATTACCTTGAATTAAGCCTTTTATTGACGCTACTTAATTACCCTGAATTAAGTCCCTTTATTGACGCTACTTAATTACCCCGAATTAAGTCCCTAACTTGACTTGATTTCCTTCCTTGAAATTAAGTCCTTAACTCTACTTAATTCCCTTCCTTGGAATCAAGTCCTCTACTTAATTCCTTTCCTTGGAATCAAGTCCCTTACTCTACTTAATTCCCTTCCTTGGAATCAAGTCCCTTACTCTACTTAATTCCCTTCCTTGGAATCAAGTCCTTTACTCTACTTAATTCCCTTCCTTGGAATCAAGTCCTTTGCTCTACTTAATTCCCTTCCTTTGAACCAAGTCCTTTTCTTTACTTAATCCCCGGAGGTTAAGTTTTTGTCTGATCTTACTTAATCATCTTTGGATTAAGTCTTTGATGATTTTACTTAATTCCTATGAAATTAAGTCTTTGCTAATTTACTTAATTACCCTGAATTAAGTGTGTGCTTACCTTTACCTAATTTCCTTCCTTGAAATTAAGTTCATGCTCGTCTTTACCTAATTTCCTTTACTGAAATTAAGTTTGTGCTTAGTTTACTCAATTACCCCGAATTAAGTCTATGCTTGTCTTTACCTAATTTCCTTCCTTGAAATTAAGTCTGTGCTTACTTTACTTAACTATCCTGAATTAAGTCTATGCTTGTCTTTACTTAATTTCCTTCCTTGAAATTAAGTCTGTGCTTACTTTACTTAACTACCCTGAATTAAGTCTATGCTTGTCTTTACCTAATTTCCTTCCTTGAAATTAAGTCTGTGCTTACTTTACTTAATTACCCCGAATTAAGTCTATGCTTGTCTTTACCTAATTTCCTTCCTTGAAATTAAGTCTGTGCTTACTTTACTTAACTATCCTGAATTAAGTCTATGCGTGTCTTTACCTAATTTCCTTCCTTGAAATTAAGTCTGTGCTTACTTTACTTAACTACCCTGAATTAAGTCTATGCTTGTCTTTACCTAATTTCCTTCCTTGAAATTAAGTATGTGCTTACTTTACTTAACTACCCTGAATTAAGTCTATGCTTGTCTTTACCTAATTTCCTTCCTTGAAATTAAGTCTGTGCTTACTTTACTTAATTACCCTGAATTAAGTCTATGCTTGTCTTTACCTAATTTCCTTCCTTGAAATTAAGTCTGTGCTTACTTTACTTAATTACCCTGAATTAAGTCTATGATTGTCTTTACCTTTTAACTGTTTTTACTTAATTACCCTGAATTAAGTTCTTCAACTGCTTTTACTTAATTACCCTGAATTAAGTTCTTAACTGCTTTTACTTAATTGTCTAGAATTAAGCTCTTAATTGTTCTTTACTTAATTACCCTGAATTAAGTTCTTTGACCGTGTTTATTTAATTTCCCTGAATTAAGCTCCTTTGACTGTTTTTACCTTATTTCCTTGAATTAAGATTTTGACTGACTATGTTTACTTTTCTTAATTGCCCTGATTTAAGATTTTGACCGTTTTTACTTAATTGTCCTGAATTAAGTTTTTTACCTGCTTTTACTTAATTGCCCTGAATTAAGTTCTCAACCTGTTTTTACTTAATTACCCTGAATTAAGTTCTTAACTGCTTTTAGTTATTTACCCTGAATTAAATTCCTAACTGCTCTTACTTAATTACCCTGAATTAAGTTCCTTAACTACTCTTACTTAATTACCCTAAATTAAGTTCTTTGACTGCTTGTACTTAATTTCCATGAATTAAGTTCTTAACGTGCTTTTACTTAATTATCCTGAATTAAGTTCTTTAACTGCTCTTACTTAATTACCCCGAATTAAGTTGTTTAACTGCTCTTAATTAATTACCCTGAATTAAGTTCTTTGATTGCTTTTACTTAATTTCCAAGAATTAAGTTCTTTAACTTCTCTTTTCTTAATCACCCTGGATTAAAACTTTAACTAATCTGACTTTCTTAATCGCCCTGGATTAAAACCTTAACTGTGTTTGACTTTCTTAATCGCCCTGGATTAAAACCTTAACTATGTTTGACTTTCTTAATCGCCCTGGATTAAGACTTTACTTTTCTTAATTACCAAATTAAGACTTTGACTGTATTTGCTTAATGCATATGATGCATGCATTCCGGTTTAATCATATTTTACCCAAATATTTATAAGAGGAGTATTATTTGGGCACCTTCCACTTGTTTGGTAAGACCCCCAATTTAATACCACAAGCCTAGGAAATTAAGATTAAAATGGACAACTATTGTCACATTTAACCAATTTGTTCCATCATTGGTGTCGATTTTCTTTTCTCAAATGAGCAATAGTATCAAAAATTTTTGTGGAAATTATCCTGGATGCAAAAATGCTTTATGACATGTATATTTTCTATTTTTCATATAATTAGTAAATTAAATTACTTAATTATTAACAAAATTTTGAATGGAGGGTTCAATTGAATTAACCTACCCATGTCAGGGACCTAACTATCAATTCTAAAAAATATCAGGACCTGATTAAATTAAATACAACCCAAATCCATCGAATTGAGGACTAAATCGAAGTAAAAGTAGAATCCATACCTGAGTTTGAGGATTCGATATCGCATCTGTCAAAACACGCCGTTTTAGGCAGCTTTGTACGGGCTATAAGAGTCATTCTCTTCTTTCTTCTTCTTCTTCTTCCTCTTATCCTATCCAAAAACCCTAGCCGCCCCAACCTCCGCTGCCGGGAATCGTGCCACCACCTTGCCCTGCCGTGCCGAAGCTTGACCGGAACACGGGTCGAGCTCAAAAGTTGCAGATCTGTTTGCCTCAACTTCTTGAGTTCATCCCTGGCCTTCATTTCTTCTAAATATCCCCAAAAGTCATCAGATCTGAGCTTACCCGAAATGGATTCTTCACCGTCAATATCAAAACTTCACCGTTGGATGGCCTCCAACTTTGGGTATATGATACACCGTCTCTTTTCCTTTCAGTATTTACCCTCTGTTCTTCGATCCGAGCTCGAGAACCCAAAGTTCTATTTCTTTCTCTCTTTTTTTCGTAAAATGACGATGAGGATGGAAAATAGAAGAAGATTGGATGGCCAAGATGACCAGAGAGGTTTCTCAACAATGGTCAGTATTCTTTCCCTTGTTTCTGCTTTATTCCTTAGAGAGCTTAGTAATCTTTTTGGGGCTTATTCTCTTTTCGTTGTTGAAATGACTAGCTAGAATTTCTGCTTCATAATCTGAAAATGGCAGAGTTTTTCCTTTTGAAAAAATGTTCTCCCCCCATTGAAGAAAATGGAGAGCCTCTTTATCGGCTCTGGAATTCTAGATCATTCCTTCTATAAAGATGAGCATCGACTACTCAATCTAGCTGTCATCTTCCTAACCAATTTTGTTTCCTTGTGAGCAGGTGAAGGGGAAGGATAAGAATGAAGCCTCCTCCGAGCTGGATTGGGTGAGTCACTCCTTCTCATCACCTTCCCAACGCTTTCCTTCCTTGGATTTTACTGGAGTAGGTGAAGGTATTTTCAACCAATGATGAGGTGTCCCGAATAAGCTGTATAGGTAAAGGAATTCGAATTCACTCTCTTAATGTAAATTTCTTTTCCCACTCTGTTAACCGCTTGTAGTTGTTACTGTGTAGTGTTGGGAATGTCCAAGATGACTTATTCACTAAAGTAATGTGCATGCTACTGTTCTAACTAAAGTACCAATGCCTAAGTAATCATACTAAATACTAACTGTTTATGCCAAATGCTTTAGCCAAAGTATTATTAATTGTTTAGCATTCTTCCTAGGCCAAATGAGTTCTCCATAATGATTACTGCAATAGCATGTATGTAACTCTATACTGCCATAACTGAGATGTCATGCTGTATGCCCGCTATGCTCAAATTTAATTGTCCCAAGTTTGTGTGGAACTTACTGTTTTATTGCTTCTGTTCTCATTAGACTTCTTTATGCTAGGTTTAGTTGCTGCATTGCTTGGTCTGCTTGCTTACTGAATGACCATCCTTGTCACTTATTTGCTGAATTGAGGTATCTTATAATGCTGTTGAATTGAACTTGAGTTGTTTCAATGGAACATTGGGTGCTTGGCTGAATTGACATGCTTTGATGAATATTGCTTTTGTGTACTGTTGTGTTATCCTCTCTAATCACTGCTGGAATCCTCTGCTTGTCTTGGTGCCCTGTAATGCTCTTGTCTTCAGACTATGTTTGACGCTTGAACTTGTTTGGTTGTTCTCACTGAGCCTGTCACACTGACTTCTGACCATTTGCCTCTGATTTCCATGTGCATTGAGAATGGCGCCTTAACATGAATTGGTGATTTTTGCTTGCTACCATAGATGCTTTTCCTTAGCTCCTAAATTGCCCTCAAACATGCCTGCTGCTAACATTTTTGTCTTTGTTTCTTCATGGTTTCAATCCCGGGTTGGTGTATAGGACTCTTAACATAGCATTTGCTGCATTATATTATACTGCATACGTTCACACTGCATCATGGCAAAAATGTGTGACTCGCTTGGCATTCTTTATTCACATTTGTCTCTGTAATTCTGCTCACTGAATTATGAACTTGTCCTATCCAGTTGGCTGCCCCAACACTTGTTCGAACGTGCCATTGATTATTTGACAACAATATAATGGTCAACTTTGTTCATGTATATGATCACTTTAATATTTAGGAAAAACATGCTTGCTTTTAAAAAAAAATGGAATGTAATGCTAATGTCAGTGTACTGATTTGGTATATGCAGGGAGATATTTAAAGGTGGAAGCAAATATGCCTCCAAGCAAAAGGATTTGCCCTCGAATTGGAATCCCTCCACTTGCCCAACTTTGCCTCTAATTTGCCCTCTTTTGTATTTTTATTTTACTCACATTCCATGGAATAATGTAATAAACTTTAAACGTTTGTAAGGCAAGAGGGAAAATAAATTGTATTCTATTTGTCATCAAGTGCCAAGTAATCAAAGGCTAAAAGCAAATTCGGTTGCATTAGTTCAGCAAAAATGCTAATTTGTAAGATCAATGGGTTATTTTATCAAATCAAAATTGTGAAAATGGATCAGGAACTATTTAGATGTTTTCTAAATTAAAAGAAAAGGAATTTTACTAAAGACAAGAAATGATTAAATAAACTCAGTGAATTTAACTACTTTTGGATTTTCTTAAATTTGGGATGCAATTTACCAAAGACTAAATACGAACATGCCAACTTGAACTAACTATGGACCTAAAGACAAAAATGCCCTTGAAGTGAAAATGACCAAAATACCCTTGGGATGAAAATGACAAAAATGCCCCTGACAATTCCATAAAAGGATACTAAAATGGGTGTTTACACCCACCCGCTCCCGGATTGTCTCAGTATGCATTTTTGAACTCTTTTCCTCTTTTTGCTATCAAGACTCGATCTTCGGATTAATTCCTCAATTTCTTCACAAAACCGCTTGATTTGTCTCGTTTCATAATTAATATCTCTAAAGTACCTATAAGACAATAACAAAGCTATCAAGTATCAAATCCAACAGATAGGCACCTAAAAACTATCAAATTAAGCACAAAGAATTAAGGTAAATAAGTGCCTATCACTACCAAATCTAGACATTCCAAGTGAGGGAGAAGAAGCCAACGCATAATGTTGTTCCATTCGATAGCACCATCTCGATATATTGGTCCACAGTTATCACAGAGCTGACCGAGGGCATTGAGATGTTTCCTCCCCGCTATTTTCTCTTCGCCAGTATTGAACAAATCCGAGCAAGGTCAACAAGCGATAAACTGAATGTCAGGTACTCATCTTACAAACATCATAGTGAACTTTACACAAAATCAACTTTACATCACATGGGCTAAAACGATTTTCTTGATCATAGACATTATAGGAATGCTTATATCCTCAACTGAGGTCAACAAGATAAAGATGAAGAAACGTGAAGGAGAGTCTGAAAAGAGGACTGTTTTCCAAAGGCTCCTCAAGTAACATGTTTGTTTGATTCAAATTTCTTCATCAAGGATTTGTCCGCACATGTCAATTGACACTCTCTTCTTTAAACTGGCTTGGTCCTCACAGCGGGCATGATGTCAGGATTACTGTCTGGTCACAGTTTCTGCAGACACTTAACTTGGATTCTCTTAAGATCCAACAACCGAAACCAATCTTGATCGTAGCTGCAACAACGACAAAGATCATCAGTGGTCAGTACTCAAACTCACTCACCTTCAATTGCTTTACTAGGCATTTCGAACTTGTATATAAGTGCCAACCTGCCTTATGTTTGCAAGACAGAAGCTCTTTATCTCCACAACAACAGCCTTAAAAATATTTGTTGATTTGGACATACCAGACACTCATGAGCTTAGGGAGAGGTCTGCACCTTCTCAATTGCAACTCCATGCATCCAATCTTCCTCCCAAGGAATTATAGACGTGTCAGCATTCAACACGTTATGTGTGTGTTTCTCAGATTCAAGGACGAGAAATCAGTAGTTGAAATAGTTGAGGACACCCATCTTTCCATCCCAAGAGACCAGCTGTATAAGAATGCTGCTCAATCTACAATCATTGAGCCGCTTGGTTGGAAAGCAACTGACATTGATGTGAGTGCTCATTCAACTGACTATCGGTTATATACATTTTACGTTAACCATACACAGTTAAGATTATGATTTTTGTCAATCCAATGCGCAGGAAACCAAGTTCAATATCCATGCAAGAGTTACTGGAATTGACACTTCCTCTAGATGGTATTATCCAGCATGTGGATCGTGCTCCCTATCCCTTTGTAACATTGGTGACAACTTCTACTTTGCTGACCACAAGCTGCAATCACCTCACTTCACGTAAGCAATAATATAGCCGGATTAAATGCTCATTGATGAATAGTTACCTGCTATCTAGATTTCCCCCCATTTTATCATGTTTCCTGTGTCTTCAGAGTTAAGATACCGCTCTTGGTCACTGACACTACTACAAGGCTCAAGGTTATGGTCTTTGGAGATGTCGCAATGGAAATGACAAGTGTTAAGCTTGCAAATACAAGTGCTCTCAGACAAGCAGTATCCATCAAGCTACCAGACATCGCTTTTGATATCATTGGGAATGAATACATATTAACTCTTGGCCTTTCTAAGTAGGCTGTGAGAAGAAATGAGCTTGGTTTCAAGGTGTTTGATTTTACCTTGCTTAGTGGGACTCAGCCAGGAGATGAACCCACCAAAGAGAACCAGATCGAGTGCTCCTCAGCTCAGGCAACTGAGAAGTGAGACCTTATCTATGCCAGAGAAAGCAACGGCGGGCATTAAAGGAAAAGCAATAACAGAGACCTCACCAAAGATATCGCTCGACACGCCCATCCAACTGCTCACATCATAGTCACTAGATAAGAGGCCATCTCCAACTGCATAGGCAGAGCACAACAAAAATAAATTAGCCACTGAGACATCCACAGTAAAAAAAGAAAAGCGCGGGTAATCTACATTTACGTATATATTACACCAAAAATGTATATGATTAGCAATAACACTAATTAAATTCCTTTTAACTTGCAGTGCCACCAAGAAGCTTGATTTCTGATTCCGCAACAGTCTAAGACTCACTCTCAGCAAGCTTCAGCAAAAGCAAGATTTGTGTCTTTATTTTGTACTCTATCATGATATGATGCCACTAAGGGCTCCTTTATTATATTTTTAACTAGACCCTTTTGATTATTGGCGCAACTATCTACCAAGATCCATAATGGATCCACCCCAAAACAACTACTCCCAGTGTCTATTTTGTCATGTATTATCTGCCATGATAGACAATCAATTTATGGCATGCTTTATGATTATCGTTCCTGTTAGACTTCCTAGTGTCTATTTTATTTACCAAACTATTAAATAAAACTATTAAATCAGATATTAGAGATGTAGCCTACAGAAGAGTAGACATAACCTAAATATATTATATAGAAAAACTGACAAATTTAATAAAGAAGAACATCACCAATCCATCAATCCTCCCAAAAGGCTTAGTACCAAAAAAATCCCAACTTAGTATCAAACATTTTATTTAGTCCAATTTGGTTTGGTACCAAACATTTTATAAATGGTCCAATTTAGTATTTTTTCAAGCGTCTTTCAGTGAGTGAAAAACACGCGTGTTAAATAACGCGTGAAGAGATCTCTGACTGAAAAAAAAGCCACATGTCATTTTTAATTAATAAAAAATATAAAAAATCTAATTATATTTTCTTTTTTTTTCTCTCCATTTTCTTTTTCTTTCTCCTCCTTCATTCTTCAAAATAGATCCCTATTTTCCCACAAAAACCTAGCGCCGCATCTGGCTAAACCTTCCCTGATCTTCGTCTTCCGCCATTGGATCGAGTTAAAACCCAAACATGTTCATTTCCTCTCTATTCCCTAACATTTCACCGTTCGAATTCAAGAAATGAACCCTCAAAACTAAAAATCCATCTCTCCAAACCCTAACTCCATTTTCTTTCTAGAGAAAGAAACAATTTTAGAGAGGGTGAGTCGAAGTAACTAAGCCGTCCAAGCTTTTTGGATGGATCATCTGAATTTGGTTTGACTTCTGTAGACAAAGAGGGAGACTGGATGCTTGTTACATTTTGTTAAAGGTAAGTAATTTCCCACTTTTTTTTTCGAATTTTGGAGTATGATTTGGATTTGAACTTCCAGAATTTAGAATAATTTCATTCAAATTGTGATTAATTTTTTATGGGTCTTGTTAATTTCCCTCTCATTCGTGGACGAAGTCCCAATTTTTAATTTAGAAAGCAATTGATTTCTTGGTGGGTAGTTATAAATTAATTGAATCACATTGGTTCTTGACATCAAATTTAATGAAATTCTAAACTAGGTTTGAATTTTCAATGTCATATTTTTATGCGACTACATGTTAGATCTCTTTTCCTTCTTTTATCTTCTGTTCGGTTAATTAATAGCATTTAATCGCATTGGTTTTGGATATCAAGTTAAGTGACTTTTTTTTGGCCAGAAAAGTTAAGTGAAATTGAATGATGGGTTTTTGTTATTTCAAGGCTCTATGTAGAGAAAGTAGTCCAATTCTTCTATGCTCTTTTTCTGCTTAATTACTTCCCGTTAGCATAGTTTAATCAACATAGGTTAAAGGAACAACGTGATTGCATTTTGGCATTGTGTTTGCGTCTTCTCATTATTAGAGGTTGTCATTTTGAGGCCTCACAGTAAACTCAATCCTTTCCTGGTTTTGTTTTCTGAAATCTGACTTACCAAAGTACATAGTTTGTTTTTGGAGAAAGTGGTCTGTGGAACAGAATCTATCACATTTATTTTGGGGAACAACTTCAAAATTGAAGTGCTTTGGAGAACTGAGCTATTGGTATATCGGTTAATATACATGATTAGAGGTTTAAGTTATAAGCCGGTATTCACCATCAAACAGAGAATTGGGTCATTGGCTTTGCTTCTGAATTTGGTACTGGAACTTGAGGTAGTATGCATAATAGTAACATGATAAAACTCATTGCTTTTGTTTATTGCTATCTGTTTTGCACATGATCTGAATAGCAGTTTTGCTATAGTTATTGGGTAACTATTGGTGGTTCATCACTCATTCGGTTGATTTTTCTTGTCAATATTTTAGAGAAATATTGGCACTAGGCAATAGTTTAGCATGCATGCAGTAGGCATTATTTTAGCCATATCAAAGAATTTATGCTAACAAAACATTTCAGGGCCCGTTTGGCATTGTTGCCATTTTTGTTTTCTTGTTGCCATTTTCAGTTTTTGAAAACAAAGCACAACAAAACATGTTTGGTTGATGTTTTTGTTTTATAAAATTTTGGCAACAACAGCCCATGTTTCCGAAATTTGTGGAATCAAAAATTTGTTGTTTCCACGATTTTCCAAAACTTTTCCGCAACAAAAAACACGCGGATGAACAGTAATTATTAATGAAGTCTACCTTTCAATTCCTGACTAACGCATCTCAGCCTATTTTTTTCTTTTTTTTCTCCTTTCTATCGACGCTCCCTACCTCTCTCGACTCTCAAGTCTCAAGCAAAAGAATTAGGATTCGTTATATTTCTCCCTCTTTCTTTAGATTCCAATCTCCTTGCTCTTCAAAACAGATTTGGGCTTTGGGTTTTCTTTTCTGTTTTTCATTTTTTTCGGAACCTTTATCTCTGGCTTCTCTTCAACTTCAAGTTCTTCTATGCGCTTCTCCGTTCTTTCTTGTCTCTGATTGATTGGGATTTACTCTCAAAATAGGTATGTTAATTCCTATCAATTGTAAGAAATTAATTAATGGTATGAGGAATCAAATGTTGTCTCACCGTCCCATACCTCATCCATCTCATTCACAACTCTTCAACTGGTAAGTAAAAGTCACTTATAATTCTCTTTTATTTGGTTGTTTTTGTTAATGAATATTTTTCATAACAATTATTAGTGTAAATTAATGAAATTGAATGAATTCAACAAATGTTTGACCTTATTTAAAACAAATAAAAAATAATTAGAGGATAGTGCTAAATGTTAGAATTGTTTTGTCTAGACATGGTGATGTGAACGGTGTATGGACCCTGTTTATTCTTTTATGTTTTTCTCTATTCAATGAAGAGATTTGCTTGTTTTGTTAAGTTGAGGTTATCACAACCATTCATGAATTTTTTTTCTAGACATCAACTTGACCAGTAATTTCAACAAGCCTAGCCCTTTCTCTCGCTAATACCCTTTTTTTTTCTTGCATGTTTACTCTTTTGCTCCTGCTAATTTTTTCATTAAAAAGTTTATGCCAATTATGAAAATCGATTTGGGGTTTTTTTAAAGTGTAGTAGGATGTTAATTGTCATCATAATTGCCTTTTTATTATGAGAGGAAAGAGGGTATGAAAATTGTGCTTGATTTCCTTTGTATGTAACTCTTTTGTATATAACTCTTTTGGAATTGGAAAGTGCCACATAAGATTAGGAACTTTGGGTGGAGACTTTGTAAAGGAGCTTTGGTTACTCACTACATATTATGGAAAAGGAAGATTTCAGGTACACCTAACTGTCCCTTTTGTTTTCATACTATGGAATCCTTGAGCATGCTATGTTGTTGTGTAGTTGGGTTGATGCTGTGTGGTTCGGAACTGACTTAGGATATAAAGTTGAGAAACATATCATTATTACTATTGATGATTAGTTAGAGAAAACTGTATATAATGATGCAAATACTGGTTTGGATAGAGAAAAAGTAGAGATCATTGTTGCTTTTACTCTTTGGAATATATGGAAGGAGAGGTGCTCTGCTTTTTTTTTTTATAAAAGGGCTCCAAATCCTGAAACTGTGATTAGAAGGATTAAGATAGGAGTTGCTGAAAGTTTAAATTTGCTGGACTTAGAAAGGATGCCTGGTCTGAGTAATATGAGAGAAAAACAAAATTGGGAGAAACCAGAAAAGTCTTGGTACAAAGTAAATTGTGATGCTGCATGGGATTCTAAAATTGGAAATGCTGTGATTGGAGTGGTAATTAGGAATGATAATGCTGAAGTTGTGGGGGGCAGTGCTAAAAGTGTGAAAGCTGGTTCTAGAAACTATTTGTCAGCACTAACCATAAACCGCCTTTGCTAAGATATGCACAAAATCACATGCCATGCCATATATTCCTTGAGCTCTTCCGACCAGCTTTGAGCTGATTTCAGGCCCTTCTGTCAATGCATCATCCATCATCATGGTCGCTCCAAATCCATAGGCGCTGCTGTTTGAAGGTCCAGCAATTTTCACTACACTCGGTTTCTCCCCACCAACGATATCATGGAAGTAGAAATGGAGGTGGGTTATGTTTTCTCTTCATGTTGCTATGGCGTTGGTGACTTCCTCACAGAAGATGCCATTAACAGTATTAACATGGAAGGTAGTTGAGAAGATAATGAAATTGATGACAAGGCTATGGATTGATGAGCTTTGTAGAAGAATATGATTATTTTGCTTCCACTACCCTTTCTTTCTCCAACTCTAAAAAGGCTCAGAGTACATGGTACCATGATGTAATGTTACAAATTATGTTTTCTGTAATCTTCAAATCAAACATCGATCTTGAGTTGAAGGAGTTTATGATGATACAAAAAGTTGTAATCAAGCAGGGATGGAAGAATTTGAAAAGATTAAGATTAAACCCCAAGTTAATTTCTTATAGATTGTGCATTTTTCATGTTACAAATTATGTGAGTTAACTTGTATATCAAAAAAATTTGAACTTGAGCAAGGAGAATGATAGAGTTCTCCCACTCAATTTATGTATCTTATTCATATTTTCTCATATTTTCCTTTCCTAAAATTATCCATAAATTATCTAGTATGAGATGACATATGAATCTCATACAATTATACCCATATAAAAAATTCCATACAATTATGTTTTTATATATTAATACAATTACACATTAATATGAGAAAAAGTAGAATTTAAAATTCCATACAATATGTTTTTATACATTGATACAATTGCACATTAATATAAGAAAAAGTAGAATTTGATAATAATAATGAAAATAGATGTTTGAAAATTAGTTGATTAAAAAAAAAGATTTGACAAGAAGTCTACTAACCAAACGTGTTTTGTGTTTCAAGTTTTTTAAAATGCACAGCAATTTGTTTATCCAAACATGTTTCCTGCTTCAAAAAATTTGACAGCGCAACAAAAAAAAATAAAAACGAAACAAAAACAAGAAACAAGAAAACGGAAATGATGCCAAACGGCCCCTCATTTTTTGCCTTTTTGTTGAGACTCAGGAGCAAGATCAAAGGAAAGAAAATCAGGCTAACAAGAATCTGCCTCCTCAACCTCTGGATTCTTCAGAAGTATAATACTTCAGTACAAGACAAGATTGCAAAGATATCAATCTATCTAAAAGATAACAACAAGTTTTATATAAATGCAAATACCATCTTTCAACTCTAAACGAACACTTGCTATGCTTTGTCTTTCTCATCACTTCATCCTCCCTAACCAAACCTCCTGGATACCAGACCCTCAGGAAAAATATCAATGTCCAACAGAATGTATCAAAGCTTTTTCACCCCAAAAAAATCTTTTGCCAGCTCCTGCAAATATATTCATCAATACACTTGAAACGCATCTGAACATAGTCTACCCAACGCAGCACCTCAACCAAAGCTCTGAACTTGAGAACCACCCAGCTCTAAGAGATGTCGTCAGGGTCATTGTTTGTTTGAGTCAACATTGCAGAGTCCTTGGTGTTCGATGCCAGCAACTCCTGGTCCGTTGGCTAAGGCTCGATCGAGCTGAGATACCCACTTTCCAAGCAGCCTCTAAAATACTCAACGAACCAGCTACACTCAAGGAGATATACTCCGGGGGTCTATGCAACTATTTCCCACCTTCTTTATGCTTTAGCTCCGATACACAGGAGGAAATTGAAATCAGAAACCCTTCATCAGGTTTAACACGATTTTCTTTGATGGGGCAAGGGAGCAAAACGCAGTTGTCAATGCGGAGTTCATCACAAAGAGCTGGATCTCGGCTGAGTTTTCCATCAACCATGCTACAAAAGCACACACAAAATTGAGATAATGCTCGATTTAGCTCAAACCAATTTCCTAGATCTGGAATTCCTCAATTATGAACAATTCTGCCTCCAACAGAGCAGGGCTCTAGTCCATTCAATAAAGTATCCAGACTTCATCTTCAGATTCGCCGATTTGACCTTTTAACATGGCAAAATGCTCAATTTGGTGCCAAACGTTTACCGCGATGCTCGATTTGGGGCCAAATGTTTCAATTGCAACAAAATGGGGCCAAACGTTTTTGGGCCTGCCCAATTCGGGGCTTTTTCTGACGGTACATGGGAGCTGACTTACACGCGCCGTTAAATCCCATTTATTGCCCACGTGGATTTTAATTTTCGTTTGTTTATTTTCGAAAATAATTTTTGAAATTAAAAAATCAATTATTAAATAACTAAAAACATTTAAAAAAAGTAAATTGTTTATTACGTGGATTTTTTTTTCTGCGATTGTTTTTTTCCCTTTCCTCTCTCTTTCTGCGTTTCTCCTCCAAGTCCCAACCTCGACTTTCTTCTTCTCCTTCCCGGAATCACGACCCATAACAATCGCTCATACAACCTTTCTTTCTAGCATCGTTCACAACTCCGACAGCTATCATTTAACGTCCCCTTCATCTCTCCTTTCTTTCTCTGAAAAAACATAAAGACCATTTAAATCTGGTCTGAAAACAAAATTTAGAACCACCACTATGTTGCTTCCTTTTATAATGAACATTGTTTCCACCATTTGATTTCAGTCAAAGATGTCTCAAACAGAAACCCCCAATTTCAAAATATGAACCCTAACGTTTGTTCTCATGGGTTTTAAACAAAAGGGCAAGCTGGTATAAATGAAGATGGACTTTTATAATTTTCTTACAATTTGTTAAAGCCCCTTGATTTGATTGATTGTTGGTGTGTGGGCTGCCTGCTACAATTTGTGGAGCATTGAGTGGATCTTATAGTAAATAACTTTTTTTTTTGCTTCACGTGAAGGTAAAGAGCAAAATAATTTCCCTCTCCGTTTAGTCTCCTCTTCCCTCTGTCTCTCTCTCTTTGGAAAATATTTTTGTAGTTTTGAATGCAAGTTTTTGAGCCATTTGAGGACGTGAAAAGAAGCTTCTTCTTGTCCTTAATGTCCAGTGCGAGGCCACCATTGATGAACAGATTAAGTCAGTTTTGAATTTTCCATCATCTGATACGAATCTAGTTGTATTACATTCAAATCCAACCTTTGAATATCCACCAAAGTCGACTTGAACTTCTTCAACTCCTAGACTTGTATGTCGATGATCTTCACAAAGTTATCCCTCCTCTTTCGTCGGCCTTAAGCACACAATTAGACCTGCAATTGAATTCTCAAGATCACAAGATTCACAAACAACTAAGTTATCTCAACCTAATTGCTTGCTAGGACTCTACAAGATGAAGAACCCTAAGTTTGCTCAAACTAGAACAATGAAGCCAAAGAAATCGATATGGGTATAAACCTCTCAACTTTATTGATTAACTTGACTTATGTTTACAAGAGGGGGATGGTCCCTTTATATAGGGAACACATAACCCTTCTCCTAAAACTAAAAGGAAAACATTACATAAAGGAAGGAACAAGGAAATAACCTACTCCTTGTCCTACTAGGAAAAGTAAATAACATTACATAATTAGGCAAGGATTGGACTTAGTAAAACAAGGCCCAAACCAATGACTTCTAAACTAAATAAATAACTAATCTAAGATAGAATAAAGGCCTCAATGGCCGAAATACATAATACTAAGCCTAATGCTCATCGATGGATAACATGGTGCACAACATGGAACCGTTTGGAATATTCCTTGTTGTGTGATCTTCAAATCGGCCCAATGAGTCTTCAATGGTCTTCAATTCTTCAAGATGAGAACTTATAAAGCCCACCAAAGCTTCCTTAAACCTTTTAGCCCGAGCCCTTATTATTGGACCCAACGGCATAGCTAAAGAATCATATGGCCGGTTGTGGCCGGGCATGGCCGAGTCATGTGGCCGAGTGTGGTCGGGCATGGCCATGTCGCGTGGCCGGTGATGGCCGGGCATCTCCATGTCGCATGGCCGGTGTTGCGCGGGCATCTCCAAGTCGCGTGGCCGGATCTCCAAGTCACATGGCCTGTCACTTGTGCTTCCTTCTCCATGCTCCTCCAAACTAGCATCGATGACATCTCCATGATCTTCATTGGCTCCAATGTGTCCTTCTAAGCCATGATAAGCCCTTGGCGCATCATCCCCTCTCCCTTGAAAAGGATTTGTCCTCAAACCTGCATCACTATCAAACAAGGATAAGTCTGAAACATTAAAAGTAGCACTTACATTGCCATATTCACTAGGAAGATCTAGCTTGTAGGCGTTGTTGTTGATCCTCTCCAAGACTTGGAATGGACCATCTCCACGAGGTAAGAGCTTAGACTTTCTCTTTTCAGGGAACCTCTCCTTCCTTAGATGCAACCAAACCCAATCCCCGGGTTCAAAGATGACTTCCTTGCGCCTTTTGTTAGCATTCTTCATGTAGTGTTGTGTCTTCTTCTCAATTTGAGCTCGAACCCTAGCATGAAGTTCTCTAACATAATCGGCCTTCCTTTGTCCATCCATGTCGACTTGCACACTTAAAGGTAAACTCAACAAATCGAATGGGGTTAAAGGATTAAAGCCATACACAGTTTCAAAAGGTGAATATCCAGTGGTGATATGTATGCTTCTATTATATGCAAATTCGACATGAGGTAGGCAATCCTCCCAAGTTCTTAAGTTCTTTTTAATTAAAGCCCTAAGCAAAGTAGACAAAGTCCTATTAACTACCTCGGTTTGACCATCGGTTTGAGGATGACAAGTAGCAGAAAATAACAACTTAGTACCTAACTTAGCCCAAAAAGTTCTCCAAAAGTGACTTAAGAACTTAGCATCTCTATCACTTACAATCGTCCTAGGCATTCCATGTAGTCTAACAATTTCTTTGAAGAACAAATTAGCTACATTAATGGCATCATCCGTTTTAGTACATGCAATAAAGTGAGCCATCTTAGAAAACCTATCAACAACCACAAAGATAGAATCTTTACCCCTCCTAGAACGAGGTAAACCTAACACAAAGTCCATGCTAATATGAGTCCATGGTTCAGGAGGAATAGGCAAAGGAGTATATAATCCATGCGGTTTTGAAGTAGATTTAGCTTGCAAACAAACATTGCAACTAGCAACATACTTCCCTACATCATGTCGCATCTTAGGCCAAAAGAAGTGTTCATGCAATATATCATATGTTCTATCAACTCCAAAGTGACCCATTAATCCCCCTTCATGCGATTCCCTTAAGAGCAATATGCGCAAAGAACAAGAAGGCACACACATTCTAGATTCCTTAAACAAAAATCCATCATGCTTATAATACTTTCCAAATCCAGAATTTTCACATGCTTTAAATATTTCACTAAAATAGACATCACCAGCATATAATTCCTTAATATACTCAAAACCAAGAAACTTAGAATCAAGCATGGAAAGTAAGGCATACCTCCTTGATAAAGCATCGGCTACCACATTCTCCTTACCTTGTTTGTATCACACAACATAAGGAAAGCTTTCTATGAACTCGCTCCACTTAGCATGTTTGTTGTTTAACTTTTGTTAGCCTCTTAAATACTTTAAGCTCTCATGATCCGTATGAATCACGAATTCCTTAGGCCAAAGGTAGTGTTGCCAAGTTTGCAACACCCTCACAAGAGCATATAACTCTTTGTCATAGGTTGGATAGTTCAATGCAGTCCCATTCAATTTCTCACTAAAGTAGGCGACGGGCTTCCCACCTTGCATCAAAACAGCTCCAATTCCAACCCCTGATGCATCACATTCAATCTCAAAAGTATTGTTAAAGTTAGGTAAAACAAGCAAAGGAGTATTAGTTAGTTTATCCTTCAACGTCTCAAATGCTTCTTGTTGTTCATCTCCCCACTTGAATGGTGCATTCTTCTTCATAACACTTGTAATAGGGGCGGCTAAGGTGCTAAAGTCCTTAACAAACCTCCTATAGAATCCGGCTAGTCCATGAAAAGATCTCAATTGTCCAACGTTGGTGGGTGTTGGCCAATCTTTGATTGCTTTGATCTTTTCCTCATCAACCTCTATACCTTGCGACGAAACCACAAAACCAAGAAAAACAAGCTTGTTTGTGCAGAAGGTGCACTTCTTAAGGTTAGCATATAATTTCTCAACCCTAAGTACATCTAACACACATCTTAGATGCCTAACATGCTCATCTAGGTTTCGGCTATACACAAGTATATCATCAAAATAAACAACAACAAACTTGCCAATAAAAGCTCTTAAAACATGATTCATTAATCGCATGAATGTACTAGGTGCATTAGTCAATCCAAAAGGCATAACTAACCATTCATACAACCCTAATTTAGTTTTAAAGGCAGTTTTCCATTCATCACCCTCTTTCATGCGAATTTGATGATAGCCACTCTTAAGATCAATTTTAGAAAATAAGCAAGCACCATGCAATTCATCAAGCATATCATCTAATCTAGGAATAGGGTGACGATACTTTACCGTGATGTTGTTTATTGCCCTACAATCAACACACATTCTCCAAGTTCCATCTTTCTTAGGGACAAGCAACACAGGAACGGCACATGGAGAAAGGCTTTCACGCACAAAACCTTTTTGAAGTAGCTCACCAACTTGCTTCTCCAATTCTTTTGTTTCTTCAAGGTTTGTTCTATAAGCTGGTTTATTAGGTATTTGCGCTCCAGGGACGAAGTCAATTTGATGCTCAATTCCCCTAATTGGTGGTAAACCACTAGGAATATCCTCAAGAAACACATCTACATAATCACTCAAAAGAGAAACAATTTTGCTTGGAAGCTCGCTTTCCAAGTGGTTAGTGCTCACAAGTGTATATTTAAGCAAAAGCAAGATCAAAACAGAATTATCATTCAAAGCCTCTTTAATCTCACTCTTAGTTGCTAACATACACTCCTTAACAACTTTCTTAGAACTAGCATGCTTTTCAATTAAATCGCAATTCACATCTAACTTAGCATGTCTATTCTTTTCTTTAGCCCTATAATCGGATTCCATCTTAGTAAATTCCTCTTTCAATTTTAATTGATCTTTTAAAGCTTCTTGAGGTGATAATGGAATAAAAGTAAAGGGCTTCTTACCACACATGAGAGTATATTGATTCGTCTCACCATCATGTTGAACTTTGTTGTCATATTGCCATGGTCGCCCAAGTAGTACATGGCATGCTTGCATGGGTAAGATATCGCACAATACATCTCCTTTGTACCTGCCCAAACAAAGAGAAACTAAAACTTGTTTGTTAACCCTAATTTCCTCCTTATCGTTGATCCAACCTAAGCTATAGGGTTGTGTAGTGGGTAATTGCATCTCCTTCACCAAATAAATACTAGCTATGTTTGTACAACTCCAACCATCGATAATCACGCTACTAGGCTTCCCATTCGCATACATCCTAGTATGAAACAAGTTCTTCCTTTGGTTGTTCACATCGTTTTTCACATAAGCACTCAAGGTTCTCCTAGCAACCAAGCTCTTAAGTGCTACACCAACGCCTTCATCACTATCATCATCAGTTTGTACCTCTACTTCATCATCTCCATCACCACTTAATCCAAGCGCAATATATTCATCTTCACTTACAATCTCGCCATTGTCATTAGTAAGCATGACTTTCTTGTTAACGCAATCTCTTGCAAAGTGTCCATATCCTTGACACTTGAAACACTTTACATAGTTCTTAGAAGATGAGCTTGATGAAGATTTAGAATCGGTTTTAGGGGTCACAACCTTTTGTGCAGACTCCTTTTCCTTTGATGACTTGTCATCCTTCTTGATTGGAGTTTTCCATGAGCTTGATGATGATGATGTAAAGCTCTTCTTATTCCTTTTTACTTGGCTTTCAGCCTTCAAAGCATGTTGAAGCAATTTCCTCATAGTGTTGTTGCATCTCCACAATATCATGAATCTCTCTATTCAATACCGCCAAGAATCTAGCTATAGTAGCTTGTGGAGCTTCATCGATCTCGGCCCTTGACATCAACAACATCATCTCGGAGTAGTATTCATCAACACTCCTAGTTCCTTGCCTCAAGGATTGCAACTCTTGGTAGAGACCATTAGTGTAAAAGCTTGGAACAAACCTCTTCCTCATATAACTCTTTAGACCTAACCAAGTACTGATCGGCCTTTCCAAGTTTCTTCTTCTTGTTTGCACCAATTGATTCCACCAATTTAAAGCATTCTCCGTGAATTCAAGAGTAGCAATTTGTACCTTCTTTGGTTCGGCATGAGGATAGTAATCAAAATACATATCCAATTTCGACTCCCACTCCAAGTAATCGGATGGAGACCCTCTCCCATTGAATTTAGGGATTTTGTATTTGATGTTGTCTTTAGGCTCCTCTCTTTCAATTCCTCTTCTAGGCCGCATATTTTCATTGTGAGCTTGCCCATCGAGTTCTTGTTGTCTTAGTCTCTCCATGGGATCGATTCTAGCAATTTGCCTCGGTGGTGGAGGATGATCCTCTTCATTGTTGCGTGCGAAGTTAGCTCTTTGAGGTGGTTGAGCTTGTTGATTTTGGCCATCCTTTACTTGTTGGACATCATCGGCCAAGGCATCGAATTTAGTATCCATATTGTCCAAACGTTGCATTAGAGCTTGCAACATAGCAGCCACGTTTGGTTGCTCTTGTTCTCCTTCCATAATACCTACAACAAGAACAAAAATTAGTGGTAAAAATCCTCACAAGTGTGTGTGTGCTTATACCTTTGACTTGTGCTCTCGTGTTTGTACTCAAGTCCTATGGATTGGCGGTCCACTACTCTCTTAATGATCTCACAAGATTTGCCTTTTACTAGCTTCAATAGGCCTAATAAGAGCAACTCCTAGAGCACTCATTTCTTCTCGTGACCTACTTGAGGAACAAACAATTAGTAGCAAAGTTATTTGTGAATCAAAAGAAAAGTGATCTTAAACCAAACCAAACCACTTAATGCAGGCTCCTTATGTCGAAATTCTTCTCCAAAGTTGCTGCACAAAAACTCAATTCAAGCACAATCACAATATCAATCGATTAGCATAAACCCTAGTACCACTTGTCTCCTATTTTGTACCACTTGAATCCAATAGGGTTTGTAACCTGAAATTCTTTAAATCAAATCACAATTAACAGCAAAAGCAACCCAAGGATCTCAATTACACAATCAATTAGAGTTAATTCCAACTAAGTAGATCAATTGCACAAGAAAACCCTAATCCCCAAATTTCCCAAACTAAGAACCCTAGTTCCTGGAAAAAATCGATAACAGCACAGATTTTTTTTATTTTTTTCAATATTTTTCCCAGAAAGATCACACCAAAAGGAGTCGAAAGCTCAAATTTCACAGCTTTCCGAGCTCAAACGAGTCCAGAACAAAAATCACAAGTTTCTGGTCGAAATTTTTTTATTTTATTTTATTTTATATTTTTAGATATAACTACTAGTTATGAGGGACTCAAATCTGAAATTTCAAAGTAAAACGATGCAAGATGAATCGGCTATGAATTTTTGAAGTTTCTGAATTTTTGAATTTTTCAAGAAGGTGGTGCGATGAGTGTTTGGGTGTGTTGTGATGGATGAAAACGTGATGATTGATGTATAGGAGGATAGATTACCGATTGAAGATGACAACCTATGCTCTGATTACCAATTGATACGAATCTAGTTGTATTAGATTCAAATCCAACCTTTGAATATCCACCAAAGTCGACTTGAACTTCTTCAACTCCTAGACTTGTATGTTGATGATCTTCACAAAGCTATCCCTCCTCTTTTGTCGGTCTTAAGCACTCAATTAGACCTGCAATTGAATTCTCAAGATCACAAGATTCACAAACAACTAAGTTATCTCAACCTAATTGCTTGCTAGGACTCTACAAAATGAAGAACCCTAAGTTTGCTCAAACTAGAACAATGAAGCCAAAGAAATCGATATGGGTATAAACCTCTCAACTTTATTGATTAACTTGACTTATGTTTACAAGAGGGGGATGGTCCCTTTATATAGGGAACGCATAACCCTTCTCCTAAAGCTAAAAGGAAAACATTACATAAAGGAAGGAACAAGGAAATAACCTACTCCTTGTCCTACTAGGAAAAGTAAATAACATTACATAATTAGGCAAGGATTGGACTTAGTCAAACAAGGCCCAACCCAATTACTTCTAAACTAAATAAATAACTAATCTAAGATAGAATAAAGGCCTCAATGGCCGAAATACACAATACTAAGCCTAATGCTCATCGATGGATAACATGGTGCACAACATGGAATCGTTTGGAATATTCCTTGTTATGTGATCTTCAAATCGGCCCAATGAGTCTTCAATGGTCTTCAATTCTTCAAGATGAGAACTTATAAAGCCCACCAAAGCTTCCTTAAACCTTTTAGCCCGAGCCCTTGTTATTGGACCCAACGGCATAGCTAAAGGATCATATGGCCGGTTGTGGCCGGGCATGGCCGAGTCATGTGGCCGGGTGTGGCCGGGCATGGCCATGTCGCGTGGCCGGTGATGGCCGGGCATCTCCATGTCGCATGGCCGGTGTTGCGCGGGCATCTCCAAGTCGCATGGCCGGATCTCCAAGTCACATGGCCGGTCACTTGTGCTTCCTTCTCCATGCTCCTCCAAACTAGCATCGATGACATCTCCATGATCTTCATTGGCTCCAATGTGTCCTTTTAAGCCATGATAAGCCCTTGGCGCATCATCACCCATTATTTCATTTGATCTATAAATAATACTCCCTTTCTCATTTTCATGGGTTTTTTTTTCCTGTTTTATATGTTTTAATTATTGCTTGAAGAAAATGAAACACTCTGCCACATCCATTTGCTTGTATACAGAGCCTTTTGAATCTGTCAATATTTTTTATTAATGAAAAACTCCAATTGGGTTTTAAATTAAGATTCTTCTTTTTTTAAAAAAAAAGAGCAAAAGCGGAAGAATTTTAACTTGAGGCATTTTTAATTTGCTTCTCACACTTGAAATATTCCACAATTTATTTTAGCTTCCTCAAGATGGAAAATGGCAGCTGGGTCTGAGACAAGAAGAAGACTCAATGAAAGAGAAGAAGAAATAAAAGAGGGATAAAATAAATGATTATTTTTTATTTAAATAAATTGCCTTCTATTTTTTTATTCCTTAAAATTATAAAATTCCATGTCATTTGGCTAAAAAAAATACATGTCACCCTTACTCACTTTTAACGGCCATGCTTTTCAATCGCCTAACACTGTCAAAAAAAGCCCAACATTGAGCAGGTCCAAAAACGTTTGGCCATTTTTTGGTGCAATTGAAACGTTTGGCCCCAAATCGAGCATTGCGACAAACGTTTGGCCCCAAATTGAGCATTTTGCCTTCGAACATCAACCAGACATTGTCATAGTCACTGAGATCAGGCTTTCTGGAGAGGAAGACATAATCGCCAGTGAATCTATGACTTACACCGGAGCTGTTTCCCTTCAAGCAGTTGGCTATTTTGGAGGCATTTCGTTTTCAACATCGGGAACTGTAGCATTGATGTGGCGGAGCTATGGGCAATCTTCCAAGGTGTTACGTATGCAAAGCAATTGAATCTCAACTACCTGGAAATTGAGTCTGATTCAGCCAATTCTATTCATGTCATTAAGCAGGGCGTCAATGAGAACCACCCTCTTTATCCCCTAGCTCATGCGATTAAACTGCTGCTGGAAGAGGACTGGACCTCCAAAATCTCTTACATCTCAAGAGAGAAGAATATGGCAGCAGACTGGATGGCAAAGTGGAGTTGCAACCAAGCTAGAGGACTCTAAGTCCAAATCCTTAGTAGGCCTCCAATGGATCTTGAATCCATTTTGAAGGCTGATGGTAGGGGGTCTGCTACCCTAGAATCACAATGTAATTGGGCCTAGGGCCCCGTTTAATCACAAGAAAAAAAAAATTAAATATAAAAGCGTTACTTAAAAAAAAAAAAATTTGGCCGAAAAAAATATATTTTCTTTCCTCTTTTTAACCGTACCGTCAGAAACTCAGACCCTCGTTCCTACTTTCACACAGTCTTCTCCCTCCCTTTTCCGTTACCCTAATTTCCCAACCCAACAAAACAGAAAAAAGAAAAACAAGAATGAAAAATTGTTTTCAATTTTAAGGAAAAGAGAGAAAAAGGAAAAATCATGGGCGTCGATTATTACAATATTCTGAAAGTGAATCGCCAGGCGACGGAGGACGATCTCAAGAAGGCATACAAAAGGCTAGCCATGATTTGGCACCCTGACAAGAACCCTTCTCACAAGCGACCCGAAGCTGAAGCCAAATTCAAGATTATCTCCGAAGCTTACGACGTTTTGTCTGACCCACAGAAGCGACATATATACGATCTTTACGGCGAGGAGGCTCTTAAATCCGGTCAGTTTCCTCCGCCTTCTCCTGCTTCTTCCGCTTCGACAGCGGCCTCCACTTCGTATCAGCGTAGCGGGGGGCATTACTATAACGGTAACAATCAGAGACAGCAGCAGCCCAATACAGGGTCCTTTCGGTTCAACCCGAGGGATGCGGAGGATATTTACGCGGAGCTGTTTGGGGCGGAATCTAACGGTGGAAGAGGAGCGGCTGGAAGGGGAAATAGAGGCAGAGAAGGGTGGAATTCGAATAATAGCAATAGTAATGGGGAGATGAGGAAAGCGCTTGCTGTGGAAAATGTGCTGCTTTGTAGCTTGGAAGAGCTTTTTAAAGGTACCCTGAAGAAAATGAGGATTTTCAGGACTATTCTTGACTCCTCAGGGTAAGCTCTTCCTTTCTCTAATACTTCTAATTTTAAAGATTTTTAGGTTTAAATGAGATTATGATAATTGAATATTGATAACTTATTGCTATGAATCTTTATAAATTAAAAAAATATGTGAATTTGGCTTGATAATGAGTTTCTTGTTGTCGTAGTAACAACCATTTTGTTTTTAAAGGGAATTCAATTCTTGTTTATGTAAGTTGATTAGCTGAAGATGCAAGTTCTTGGAATCTTTTTGCTTTTTTAGAAATGATTCTAGTGGAGTTGAGCTGCATGGTATTTGGCATGCAATCTAGTGGTGTGAGTTATTAAAATGCTTTGCCTAAAATTAGTTTTTTGCTAGTGCGAAGCGGATAATTTCTTTTAAATTATTTCATTTTCTTTCAATTAAATTCATTCTTTTAGAGGTCTAGCCGAAAACTAAAATCCTCCCTTTAAAGAATGGTGTGGTATATGGTCAAATATATTCTACTTAGAAAATATATGTAGGTGTCCACTATGAATGTAAGCCATTTCACCACTTTCTTACGTCAAAGCTTCTATTGGAATTTATTGCCTTCCATGCTCAACTCGAGGAAGTAAAGTTCTTCTCCTGCTTTTCTTAGTTGCCGACAGAAGTATCTTGTTTTTGTGAATGTGAGATGTGAGTTTAGCACTTTGCATGCACACGTTATGAAATATGTCTTGAACTGTCACTCAAGGTATTTTAGGGTTATTGTTATCTTAACTTCTAGCCATACTTCCCTATTGTACAATTATAGAATTCCGGTAAAGGGTGATCAAATATTAGAACTTCACAGCTTGCTTCTGCTCTTTTCCTGTAATGGTCTCGACATGTACAAGTTGTTACTAGGGAAACCTGTTCTGAAAATTGAGAAAATAATTGGTAATAAACTAGTGTGAGTCATCTGAATCTCCTCAATAGGCTGACCTTTTAATTTTTTTTGATATAGTCATCTCTTTTAGGCCTACGATGCAGTAGCAAGGACATCTGTGTCTCATAGGAGTCGAATGATTTTTTATGTTTTAAGCTAGAGGGTACAATTGGGTTATGAGGTAAACAACCATGACATACCCTCTCGCATCCTATCATGTCCTATTCTCCCTCTCTGTTTACAAATAATGATAACATGTCTGACCTTCCTTTGGATTAGCATAGGTAATTTGCAAAAACAAGGAGTAAAATACTGCATTACTACTGCAAATTTAACTATCTAATGTGCCCCCAACCGGAAAGAAAGAAAAAGAAAAACAAAGGAAAAATGATTATCTACTTCCCGCCTTCTGAAATTTTGAGCATTAGTGTCAACAACACGTTCTACTGACTTGGATGCCAATCCATTTATGTGAGGTGCTCTATGCCCATTGTAACTGAAGTATTTCCATGCATCAGTGCTATTTCTTTCTTCACGTAGGTAGAACACCTTATTTGGCACTAATCAGTAGTTGTTTTCTTATATTGCTGTTAAGAGATCAGTTGTTTTTAGGGAATCTAAGAGATTTTCAAAAGCATCAAGACAACTAGAATAACCAAACAAGTAATCATAACTTTGTGTAGCATTCTTAGTTTTGAGGAAAGAAAAGGAGCCTGGCCAAAAAGGAAAGAAAAAGAGAGAGATAACAACATTTTCATTCTTGGTACAAATTCTGGCAGTGTATTTGCCTGTTTCTATTTATTTTCCTTAACCTCTACTTTTCTGGTATAATGTGCGTGATGGCTTGCCCATGTTGCTTTGGCCTGACCACTGAGCTACTTTCTCCTGCAGTAAGTGTGGAACTAAGGAAGAGATATTGAGTATTGAAGTAAGACCTGGTTGGAAGAGGGGCACGAAGATTACATTCCCAGAGAAAGGTAATGAGGAGCCTGGTATAATTCCCGCTGATGTCATTTTTGTCATTGAGGAGAAGCCACATGGTCTTTATAAGAGGGATGGAAATGATCTGGTTGTCAATCAGGAGGTTACACTGCTGGAAGCCCTCACTGGTAAGAATTTAGACCTGACTACCCTGGATGGCAGGAACCTCGCCATCCCAGTGACTGATATCATCAAGCCTGGCTATGAGGTTGTTGTTCAAAATGAAGGAATGCCTATATCTAAAGAACCTGGGAAGAAAGGTAATTTGAGGATCAAATTTGATGTCAAGTACCCATCAAGCCTAACGACAGAGCAGAAATATGAGTTAAAGAGAGTTCTGGGCAGTATTTCCAGTTAGTAGGTCTTGAATATTTTTTGTTGCATGTAAATAGTGTTCATAAGTTGTAGAATGCAAAGGCTTGGAAACTTCTGGGTTTTGTCGCTTTGGTTTGGAGGAGCTGAGTATTGGTGAGAGCCATTGCAATCAACCATGGGAATAGGATTAAATCTAACTGGACTGAGTAGGGTTGCCCCCTATTTTTTGGGCTGATGTCTAAAACAGACAATTAGACCTGAGCTTTTATACTTTTGCTTTTTGGGCCGTTGGAATTCAATCTGCTTTCAGGAACTAGATGCCACATATAGAATTGTGATTTTCCTTGGATTCTGAACTTTGGCAATGCAAGTTTGCCTTTAAGAATCAAAAAAATTGGTGTAGTGATTCATTGTAGAATTGAGCTCTGATTTTTTGTCCTATTGCAAATTAAATTATGTTATGTTATGAAGTCTAAATATTATGCTTTAGAATCATGAAATATTGTTATGATGTGTGAACGTGTGCCTCATTGATTTAGAAATTTCTGCCTTAATCCTATCATATGTAGCCGCTTTTTCATTGATAATGAGTTGAGATCTTCTTTTGGGCTCTTGATGGTATCTTGAACATGCTTGGAGTCTTTGCTTTACAGTTTGGTTGAGAGGAAAGTAGGAACTAGGAAGAGGAAAGAAAGTGGAGAGGAAATATGCATTTCCTTTGTTTGGTAGGATAGGAGTGTGTACCAAAGGAAAGAAATGGATAAGAAATAGGAGGGAAATGGAGCACTTCATTTCCACAAAATCATTTCCGTCCAAATATGGGCCTAAGTCCTAAGAAAAGAAACAAACAAATGTGTTTTGGTTAGCATTGAATTTTTCAAGTTTTGGCTTGAATTATTCCAATTTTTATCCATAACCTAAAAAAATAATAAATAAATGCCTTGAATTTTAAATTAACGCCAAAAAAAAATTAAAAAAAATTGTGACTGCATTTTTAGTCATTTCACGATGGACAAACCGTATGCAAATTGGAGGTCCAAATAGAAAGATGGTCGAGAGAAGATATATGACAAATTTTGTTTATATGACAAAATTGGCACTTTTCTAATTTTCTCGTGAATTAAGCAGAAATTTCAGCAACGTTTTCAACTTTTATATAATATATATATATATATATATATATATATATGAGGGATAGAAAACAAGAGAATTACAAATAAAACTAGTGAATGGTTCTAGGCCAAACTACTTCCATGACATCTGCTGTAAGTAGGGGAGAGAGAACCTGAGATGGAGTTAAAGAAATCTATCAAAGAGCTGAAGACAACAACCGGATAAAGGCATGTATTTGTAGCCATATACATACATCTAAACAGTAAAAGTTATCCTTGTATAAATCTTGATTGGCCTAGCCCGGCTCATGGGCATTTTATTTATTTAATTTTTTTTTTGCACATAATGTCCATTTTAGAGATAGCCGGGCTCATGTGCATAATGTCTATTACAATTTGTAAACGACAAAAAGGGCCCTGGCTGGATAATTATTAAGTATTTAATTAATAGGTTTATGATCGAGTCAAAATGATCCTATTTTTATGATTATTTTCCTATGATTTTTGTTATTTTTATGTGTGATTTAACCCTATTTTGCAAGTATTTGTGTTTTTAGGTCTTGAAGAGAGAAGAAAAGTGGAAATTTGTTGTTTTTCACTATTTTTGGAGCTATTTTGATGACTTTTTACACAAATATGGACTTAGCAATTTGGAGTGAAGATTTGGAGATTCGAAGTTCGTGATTGAAAATTTATTGAAGATAATTTCAAGAATCGAAGACCAATATATATATACTACATATTATTTGAATAAACATATGAAAATTACTAAAAGATCCCTATCCCGGATTAATGAGGAGCGAGAGAACTAATTTTTTTCGTCTTTTTCCACTTGACCGATTACTTAAATGTCCTAACTTTTGATTCTTGAGGTGATTAAATAACTAGACTTTTTGGTCATTTCTCAATTCAGTTTAATAGAGTAGTGGAATTACTAAAAGATCCATACCCCAGATTAATGATGAGCTGGGTGGAATTATAACATGGCAGCCATGTTTACTTCTTGGTTTTGTTCTTCTTGTCTATCTCCCATGGTTCCTACAAAAAGAACAAAGATTAGTAGTAAAAATTCCTCACAAGTGTGTGTGTGTGTATACCTTGATTGTGCTCTCGTGTTTTGCACTCAATTCCTATGGATTGGCGGTCCACTACTCTCTTGATGATCTCACAAGATTATGCCTTTTACTAGCTTTCAATAGGCCTAATAAGAGCAACTCCTAAGAACTCCTTTCTTCTCGTGACCTACTTGAGGAACAAACAATTAGTAGCAAAATTCTTTGTGAATCAAAGGAAAGTGAAATCACACAATCAAATTAAATCTCAATTCACAGCAAAAGCAACCCAAGAATCTCAATCACACAATCAATTAGGGCTAATTACAACCAATTGAATCAATTGCACAAAGAAAACCCTAATCCCCAAATTTCCCAAACTAAAACCCTAGTTTCTGTAAAAAATCGATAACAGCACAAATTTTTTTGATTTTTTTCAATATTTTTCCCAGAAAGATCAACTAAAAGAAGTCTAAAACTCAAATTTCACAGCTTTCCGAGCTCAAACGAATACGTGACAAAAATCACAAGTTTCTGGTCGATTTTTTTTTTTTGATTTTTTTGATATTTTTCGATATAACTAGTAGTTATAAGGACCTCAAATCTGAAATTTCAAAGCAAACAGAGTTAAGATGAATCGGCTATGAATTTTCAAAGTTTCTGAATTTTTAGGTTTTTCATGAAGGTGGTGCGATGAGTGTGTAGTTGAATTTTGATGGATGAAAACTTGATGAATGATGAATAAAAGGATAGATTTACCGATTGAAGATAACAACCTATACTCTGATTACCAATTGATACGAATCTAGTTGTGTTAGATTCAAATCCACCTTTGAGACCCACCAAAGATCAACTTGAAACACCAATATTTCTAGACTTGTATGAGTCGATAAACCTAACCTAGTCTTCTTCTTCATTCGTCGGCCTTAAGCTCTCAATTAGACCTGCAATTGAACACTTATGATCACAAGATTTACAAACAATTAAGCATCACACAACCTAATTGTTTGCTAGGACTCTACAAGATTGAAGAACCCTAAGTTTGCTCAAACTAGAACAATGAAGCTAAGATAATCAATTTGGGTGTATAAACCTCAACTTTATTAATCAACTCAACTTTTGTTTACAAGAGATATTGGTGGCCTTATATAGTGATAGGGTCGACCAAAATCCTAAAATAAATCCTAATTTTCGTCCAAACATAAGGACTAGGGAAAAACTAGTCCTTGCCTAACTAGGAAAAGGAAATAAAGACATAATTAAACAAGGATTGGACTTAGTCAACCAAGACCCAACCCAAATAACATCAAAACTTAAAAATAAGCTAATTTAAGATAGAATTAAGCCCAAACAAAGCAAACTAATGCTCTTAGCTCTTGCTCTTGTCATCGGACTAATAAGTATCTTCAATGAATCGAATAGCATATTTTTGGAGCTTGGAACATGCTTATCAATATCTCCATGGTCTCCATACATCTTCATGCTTCCTTGCAGCCCTTGCACATCCTTTCCATGCTCTCCATGCTTGTCTTCAAGTCCATGATAAGTCCTTGGCGCATCATTCTCTCCATGATAAGCCTTGGGCGCATCAAATTACTAAAAGATCCCTACCCCGGATTAATGATGAGCTGGAGAACTAATCATTTTCCTCTTTACCTACTTGGCATATTACTTAAATGTCCTAACTTTTTATTCTTGAGGGGATTAAATATCTAAACTTTTTGGTCATTTCTCAATTGACAAATGACTCAAAAAGTGCCATGTCATTAGGGCTGTGCAAGAAACGACCAAAACTGAATATCCGACCGCAACCGAATCGTAAACGGTGCAAACGGTTCGGTGTAATCGGTTTTTTCGGTGCAAGTCAGTGTGGGAGGTCGATTTCTCAGTTCGGTGGCCGTTCGTAAGTTAGTGAACCGAAACCAACCGAGAAATCGAACTTTTTTTTATATATATAGTAAATTTTTATTATTATTATTATTATATATGAAATAAAAAATAGTTTTAGGAAACCGGACCGGACCGTCCGGTCCGACCGGTTCAACCGCGTACCGGACAGCACTCCGGTCTATTGAGGGTATCTAATCCGCGGTTCTTGTGACCTGCTTAAAAACCGCTTGGGCCGTCCAAACCGGAACCGGAAAGAACCGGTATTTGCCGGATTTTTTAAACTTTTTAATAAAAAAATAAAAAAAAAAAACAAAAGAAAAAGTAAAACTCAAAAATCAAAATTGAATTTGCGACTCTCTCTCTCTTCACTCTCATACAGAAAAACGAAATCAAACCCAAAAATCCCAAAACCTAGGGTTTCCTTTCTTTTCTTTCTCTCTGCGATGCTTCCTGTCATCACCGCTTGGTCCGCCTCAATCCTCACCTCACATCACCGCTTTGGCACTCCTCTTATCTGAGTTCTCCGGCCTCTGCAACAACTCCGATCTATGAGTAGTTTAAGGGAGGGAAAGGATTGAGAGACCAAAGAGCATTTACCTAATCGAATGCCATGCCCTGACTCCAACAGATAAATCGATGGAATTGAGCAAGACTTTAAGTACTTTTGGCTCGTCAGTCAGTTGGGTAGGTTAATTTGCTATGGAAAACTCTAAACTAGAGGCAACAGGTTTGGTTTAATGGTTCTTTGGATTGATGAATTACTTTAATGGTTCTATGTAATATATGTCATGGACTTTGATTATCATTATTGCTGCTGTTACTTATCACCATCATTATCATTGGAACTTGGAAGTTATTTGCTTTATGGAAATGTTATAGAGGAGTTACAAAGGAATTGGCTTTGATGTCATATAATTTATTCAGACCAAAAATTAAGGATCAATAATCAATATATATGAAAATTGAAAACTAATGAAAAAAGTTACTTTTTCAGGGACATTTGTTTTGGGGAAAACGGTGGGAGTTCCTGAAGAATTCATCTAATTTGTTCTTTTTTCTTTTTTAGGACTGGGATTGAACCAGTCGACTGGTCAGATTGGTCCAACCGTTCGGGCCGCTGACCAGTAGCGTGTGCGGTTCATGCCCTGGATCGGTTACAAAAACCATGAGTTTTAGTTTATAATTATATTATATATATGATTATTACTTTATTAGTTATAATAAACTAATAATCTACCTTATTATAACTAATATATATGATGATTAAACTAATAATTTAATTTTAATGCGAAAGAAACTAATAATCTAACTTATAAACACCGAACTGAAAACCAACAAACCGAACTTATCGGTTTCATTTAGGTTTCGGTCGGTTGTTGGTTATTCATTTTCCAAAATAAAAACCGAAAAAACTGACAAAAAAAAAATGAAATCGACCGATGAGCAGCCCTACATGTCATATATATTCCTTTATTTCCTTTCTTCCCTTTACCTTTGGTAATTATAAGATTTCTTGAACCAGATTTAGTTAAGAGTTTGAAGAAGTTTGAAAATGACCCAAATTAGTAAGAATGCTTAAATGAAATCAAGTTTGGGGGAAGTCCAATCTTCATCAATACTATCATTAATACTAATAATAATAAAAAGCAAGTGGGAAACATGAAATGAAGAACAACTATTATCATATAGTGACAGTTAGAATATATAATATTGATGCATTATTACTCTCAATTCTAATCACTGCAGTTTATGGCCTTTTGTTTTATTAGACTTCAATTCCTCTTTTTTTTTTAATTTTTAATTTTTACTATTATTTAATAATAATGGTGTCGTTTTTACTATTAGTTGTCTTTTTTTTTTTTCCTTTTTCAATGAGGGAAGCCATTCATTTTCATAATAATTTTAGGTATTTATCATTCTAACCGTTTATTTTTCACTCTCAGTTTCACCGATAAGCTCTTCGGTATTATATAAATTGGGTGGTCAACTAAATACGAGTAGATCAAGATGAATGACTGTGTATTCAGGCCATGGAAGAATATAGTTTTTCATTATAAGGTGTAATCCTAGGAATACCATGGAAGAGTTCCTCATATTCAATTTTAACTTTAAGCAGATTCTGTGTCAAAATCCACAATGGATGATCTTCGACGGTCTATTGTTTGTTTCTATCCACTGCGATCATTAGGATGCGAGGCTTACGTATCTGAGGCAAAATCAGATATCTCTTAGGATAGAAGTGCAGGTTGCTGTCATTTTTTTAAAAACCAGAAACAGTACTGAATATATATTATGCTTTCTATATATTCTAATTTGAGTTTGACTTTGTTCAAAAATTCGTAGATTTGGCTTGAGGAGCCATGCGTATCATTGGAAATGGTGAACGTGAAGCCAGTGTGCATGTTAATCCTTCTCCGCAGAGACCAAGGTCTATTGGTCAGATTCAGCATGACCCAAGCATTGAAGATTGTGATTAGAAGCCAAAAAGTCTCTGTAGTCATCTGAACTTAAAAATTATATTCTACATATCATGTTTGACTCACATATGTTTCAGAAAATGGAATTTTACTTTTTAAGTATCACATGATCAAGAAATTCTTATATATTTACAGAGAAAATCTTTTAATATATGCATAGTGCTGAATCACGATTCTAACAAAAGAACGCTCGTAGCGCCAGCACGGGCCAATCAACTTGTGAAGAATTATTTCAAGAAGCAAGAATTGTGGATTGAGTTTAAATCGCGAAAGATTGAAGATAAGGCTTCTCCATAGCCTTGAAGCCCCAAAGCCTTGGAATTTTGAATATTTTATATGAGATAATGCTCAGCCCATATAAGCCCATAATTGGAGTCAAAGCCCCAATTGGTGCCACACAAGCCCAAGAAAATATTCAATTTTTGCAATCTAATCCTAGTTGGATTAGTACTCTGCGCAGTCTCGGTAAAAAGACCATAACTTTTGATCCAGACCTCCAAAAAAAGCACAGTTCTGCCATCTTCAAGCCCGAAATTGCTGTCGAAGTGTCTGCATGATTCCAGAATTTTCCTGAAGTCTGAATTTTGCTCTAGGAAGACTTTGAATCCAACTTGGAGACCAGGTCAAGACATCTAAACCGCCCTAGGCTCTTCCACTATATATACCCACCTTATGTTAGCCCTAGAGAACACAATTCATAATTTCTTTTCATCTTTTTCTTAGAAAATGCTTTAGTTTTCTTTTCTCTAGTTTTAGGAGGGGATTATCGACACCTCTCTTTGCATAGAGAGGTGCGATAACACTAGGGTTTTGCAAGGGAGATTCCGCCCCCTTCAACAAGTAATTTCTGAACAAGTACAACAAATAAATCAAATTATCTATTGATTCTTAAATCCCTTGGAAGAATTATTACCATTACACTTCCGATTGCTACCAACAATTAAACTTAAGTTATTAGGGTATTAGAATTATTACCATTACACTTCTAATTGCTACCAACGATTAAACTTAAGTTATTAGTGTCGACTCCAATCTATCAAAATAAGAAACATAGAATTCAAACAGAGAATTAAGAAATACTCAAAACAATTTTCATATATAAATGCAAAATCTCACCATGATATAGTCAAGAGATCAATTAAATTCTACATTGGAGAAAAGAAAAGGATTACTCACTCATGAATTGAGTGAGCATCCAAAGAAAAGAATAAGAAAACTTATCTATGGATGAAGAAAGAGAGGGGGCCGACGGCTCCAAGGCTATCTCCTCCAAATCTTCAAGCAATTCTACAATAATTCTAATGATGATGAATAATACATAAAACTCTAGACCTAAGGAGGATATTTATAGTGGAAAAATAACCTAAAGATTCCAATTAGTCTTATGATAGGACTCTAGGATGGTTTAGACTCTAACTTTGTCTCAAAGTTGGCTTAAAAGTCTTCTTAGACCGAAATTAGAGTAAAAATCGGATCCTGGAAAATTCTGGAATCGTACAGAGACTTCGACAGCAATTTCGGCCGTGAAGATGGCAGAATTGAGCTTCGGACTTAAAGCAAAGTTGTAGATCTCGGAGTGTTCTTTCTAACGCCTATTCACACTCATTTTTTGGAGGTTTGGATCAAAATTTATGACATCTTTACCGAGACTGCGCAGAATCCTAATCCAACTAGGACTAGTATTGCGGGAATTAGGTATTTCCACAGGGGTGGACCGTGCGAATTGGGGCTTTGACTCCAATTGTGGGCTCAGCTGGGCTGATATTCTCCCATGTAAAATATTCAAAAGTCCATGTCTTCAGGGTCTCTCCAAAGCATGTCTTCATTCCTCCGCGATTTAAGCTCGATCCTCAATTCTTGTTTCTTGAAATAATTCTTCAATGATCTTCATATCTTGAAATTGATGCGTCCAACACTTATCATGGACTTGAATATGACAAAGGAGAGCATGGAAAGGATGTGCAAGGGCTACAAGGAAGCATGGGGATGCATGAAGATCAAGGAGATATTGATAAGCATGTTCCAAGCACCAAAAAGATGCCATTCGATCCATTGAAGATGCCTATTTGTCCAATGACTAGAGCAAGAGCTAAGATATTCAAGGATGCACTCATGGGCCTTGTTCGATCTCATCTTGATGACATGAAGACTATTGAAGTTCAATTAATGAGCTTTGATGATGATTTGAGCAAGAAAATACCAATCAATTACAAGTTCATCACTTTGCTTGCTATTGATTCTACATGACCGAATTGACATCGTGGCATGAGACCATTAGCATTAGTTTGCTTTGTGTATGCTTAATTCTACCTTAGATTAGCTTATTTTTAAGTTTGGATGTTATTTGGGTTGGGCCTTGTTTTACTAAGTCCAATCCTTGTTTAATTATGCTTTTATTTCCTTTTCCTAGCTGGGCTTGAACTAGTTTTACCTAGCCCTTATATTTGGATGAAAATAGGGTTTTATTTTAGGTTTTTGGTTGACCCTATCACTATATAAGGGTTCAAATACCTGTAGACACCTGTTTTTATCCTATATCCTTTAATTTGTGTTGAGTTAGCATTAGGGTCATCTAGGGGCATTTTGGTCATTATCACATTCGGGGGCATTTTGGTCATTTTTGAATTAAAAGGCATTTCGGTCGTTTTTAGTCTGCTTTTTATTAACTAATTCATTTTAGTCATCTAGATTGCATTGGAAAAACCAAAAAAATCTTGATGTGTACTTTTGGCGTTGTTGCATATTTGCATTTAGTGATTTGGTATTGTGGCAACTTCATTTAGTAATTTAGCTTTGTTGCATTTTAATTATGTAGTTCAATTCAGTTTAGTTCATTGGTTAATCAACCATTCATTTAGCAATTAGTTAAACATCGCATAAATTAGATTTGCGTTTTCGTGTGCTTTTGGCATTGCATGGCTTTGCTAAGTGGAATAATGATAGATAAAATGTCAAAATATTAAAAAATAGAAAATCACAGAAAAAAAAGAAGAAATTTGTTTCATTTTGTTCATTCATATACATTTATTTTAGATTACAAATTTTTCCAAAAAATATAATAAAAAGCTAAAACATACAAAAAAATTAGGAATTACAAATGTGTTACATTTTAGTTTTCCTTCTTGCATCCTTTCGCAGTTCTTTTTCTTCACCTTACAGGATCAAGGAGATGTTTGATCGGATTTTAGAATAGACTCAGTCTGGTTAATCAGAAACCTGCAAGATTTTGAATAGGGCAATAACTAATGTGCCCTCCAAGTTCCAGACCATACACCCTTAATTGGTGTAAGCCAAAAGGGTAGGAGGGCTTAGGTAAATGCAAAATGATGCAGCAATGTCTAATTAAACAGAAAACATGCAAGGTTTGTCAAACAAGCATGCACCCGAGCGTTGAAGGTCTTTTAAAAGACCTCATGTGCAGGGCTGTGCATGAGAGGAATGGTGGGAGTGGTATTTAGGGCAGAAAGTATGAAGCAAGAGGAAACAAACAAGTCAACTAAGAAGCCTCGCAACAGAACACATGCAAGAGAAACAACAGACAGACATGAGGAACACTTTGCTCTCGGCTGCACTTAGAAAAGGGATTCAAGATTAATTCTTGTTCCCTAAATTCCAGTACAACCTTGAAATTATGGCAAGTAAACAGATCACATAATGCATTGCAGCAAATATGCACAAATGGAACAACATAGGCCTGGGGAAATATTAATTAATAGGCTCTAAAGATTAAGAGAGTCAGATGAATTCAAGACCTCATCATCCTGTCAAAGCTAGAGGGAGTGAATGCATGTAGCAAAGTCAGGTTGCAAGATTACCAAGTAAAGGAGTGATACAATGCAGCAATAAATAGCCCATAAGATGACAGCACGTCAAGACTAGCAATGCAGCTCAGGATAGCAATTAAATGGGTTCAAGCAAAGAAGAATCATTGACATTTGACACAAGACAGGATTGCAGCTCTTAATGGCACTCAGGGGACAATTTCTACAGAGACTATGCAAGAAAGGAGAATGGTATCAGTGGGTTAAGGACTCATCATGGAGCAATGCAAAGATGAAGACAGTCAGCATGGCAGGAATCATTTGATGTTCAATGAAGATCAAGCATATCAAAATGCAATACAGTTCAGAATAGTCATGTGCATATCATCAAAATAGGTCAAGAGCAACAGGATTTAAGCGCCAATGCAATAGGTTCAGAGATAAGTAATCAAAGAAGCATAAAGGCGGCAAGATTATGTCAACAAGTCAAAGTCAAGGCATTTTATCACTGAATTCATCATGGCAGTAAAAGGGTAAAACAACAAGCAGATTAAGGAGAGTAAGCGAAGTCATACAACATATAGTGGCAAGGGAAATTCAGTGACAAAAAACGACAGTGCAGAAAAAAGGAGCATGTTTCAAATTTATTCTCAAATAATTAGCGCTAAGAGGGAAACGGTTATAGAGAGAGAAAGGGTTGAGGAAACTACTTGAATTGCCACCTCACCTCCCACACGTGCATATCAATTTTCTCCTTGATCTTATCTCGACAGATTGAACGAATTTAGCTGCATAGGAGACAAAAATTGGTTAGCGAAGAAGATGGGAAATTGAGGGGGAGATAAGAAGGAATCAAAACAATAGCTGGCAGGGGAAGAGGAGAGGGGATCGATGAAATAAAACAGAGAATTGAGGAATTTTCAGGGGAGAAAAAAAGAAACAACTTCTGGATACACACTCAAGAAGAACTCTCTCTCTTCAATCACAAGTTCTATATTCACTCTCTTTTGGAGAAGAAAAGGGGGTGGAGACTGATCTTTTCTCTCTGAATAATCTCTCAAGCACACTCACTGACGGAGAAAAAAAAAACTCTCAATACCCTCTGATGGAGAGAATCTCTTCCCTTCGATGAACACTAACAACTCTCACTCTCTCTACCTCTCGAATGAACACTTCTCTCTCTCTCTCTAAAAAAAGGATTTCGATCTCTCTCTTTCTCATGGACAATGAATGAATTCTCTCGCCTTTCTTGACTCATGGAACCCAGAAAAAGACTCGGATCTTCTATCTCCAGAAGCAATGCACCCCGAACGAATACTCATAAAAGACCCTCTCTCTTGACTTTCTCAGGAATGAACTCTCTTCATCTTACTAAAATGGCGGAGTCTCTCTAGCGTTTTATTCAGTGATCGAAGAAGAAAACTGATCGCGGAAGAAGACGAGGAGAATGAGAAAAAGAAGCATCAGTCTAAAAAGAAAGAACTTTCGCTAGATAGTGTCATTTTTGTGCTTTGCAAGGAAGTGAAAGTCAGTTTTTTTCTTTACTCAGTGGAGGGTGAGAGGCGAATTAGGGTTTGTCGAAGAAGAAAGGTAAAGCAGGAAGAAGAGGGAGAAGATGTTCGATAAAACGGAATCCGGGTGAAACGCTGTCGTCTTGGCGGGTATGTTCCTTCCCTTTTCAATTTACTCCTTATTACTCTATTTTACTGCAATTTGAGGCATGTTCATGTTGATTTGTTTCAACTTAATGCTTGATTATGGTAGATCTCTGCAATTTGAGGCTTGTTCATGTTAATTTGCTTCAATTTAAGACTGGTTTATGTTTAATTATTTCAAATTGAGTTTTTTTTTGTTTATATGATGAATATGTCTAAATTAAGGTTACCTTAGTCCAAAACGACTTGCTAGATTTAAGTAAAAGCCTTTTTTTTTATTATTTTCTATGATATGTTTTAAGTAATTTGTTGAATAATTATGCTATTCGCTCAGTTAAGAGTTAAAGTTTCAATTTTTGGGCATGAGTAGATTAAAGATTAATTATTTAGCATAAAGGTTAGCCTTGTTTCTAATTTGCGGTCTATATTAGTATGTTAATTAGTTTTGTTTGTGAATCAATGGTTTCTTAAGTTTGGGTATGAGTGGGCTTAAAGATGTTTTTTTTAAGTGCATATGAATAATTAATTATTAGCTTTTATGTTAAAATCAACTTAAAATTGAAGCTTTTGGTTTGATTCATTTAAGTTCATATTAGTTCAAATGGATTTCTTGATTCCATTCAAAGTCTATTTTAATTGGGAAAATTAAAAGTTTAATTCAAAGTTTGAATTTTTGAATTAAAGTTAACTTGGAAATTTAAGTATTTGGGGCTAATTTTAATTTAAAAGCCACAACTTTGGATTAAAAGCTTGAATTTTTAAATTGAAAAATGACTTAGAAGAGGGGTTAAGGAATTAATTTGGATTAATATTTACTTAAAAGTTAAATCTTTGGTTTGAATTAGTTGAAGGTTTGATTTAGTTTCCTATGCTTAATTCAATCAATTTAGTCCTTGATTTTGAGTCTGCTTTATTAATTGATGCACTTTAGCTCTTATTTATGAAATATTGTGTTTCTTTTGCCCCTGAAATTTGCTAACTGTTTTCTTAGTGTGCAGAGAGGTCCCCAGTTTGCCCAATTTGGCCCTAGCTTTTGATTTCTTTTAATAGTTTCATTAATCTTTGGGATTTGTAATAATTCAGTAATTAGTATAGGAATAAAGTTTCTCATATGCATTCAGGACATACATGCTATATATCACCTTGCCATATTCGTGGTGCATTAACACTCGTCTTTTGCTGAGATGAAGGGGTTTTCAGATAAATGTACTCGGGTACGAATTTCCGGGAACCCTTTCTAGACCGGTCGCTTCCATAAATACCCCCATAATGCGTGGGAAGGGTTTATGGAATTGATTTTGGGTAGACTTGTGTTAATGTATGTAATTAAAATCGATCCTCCATACATCTTAATTGTCATTCATGCGAGTTAGCTAATTATGAATCAGTAAGCAGTCGTCTTTTACGATGACGGGTGGGTCTCAAGTAAATGTACTCGGGTACGAATTCTTGGTCCCCGCTCCGAGATTGGATTATCCCCGAGATACCCCCATAATGCGTGGGAAGGGTCTCGGATTAATTTCAAGTATACTGTTGTTTACTGATAAACTAAAATCAATCAATCCATACATCATCTGCATTCATTCTCTCTTTTCTATCTAGGATTAATAAAGTTAAGAAAATACAAAAAGATCATTTTCCTTCAAAAGCATTTTTCAAAAGCAATTGTTCTCTTATTCAGTTTTCAAAAAGTAATTAAAATTGGTAATCCAGAGCTTTTAAGATTTAAACAGAGGTTTTTCAAATTCAAACCAGACTTAGTGAGAAGATCAATAAAAGATGAAAAAAAGATTTTTCCAAAATAAATAAGAAGATTTTCCCACCATTTAGGAAGACTAAAATGGAATTTTTCAAAGCAAAAATAAAAGACTTTAAAAACAAAAATAGAAAGGTTTTATCACAGCATTTTCAAAATTTCTTTTTCGAAGAGAAAAAGATCAACAAGAGAACAGACAGTGAAAGAGAATCGAAATAGAATTGATCGACGGTAGTTCGATCACATTCTTCGTGTCCTCGACATTTGGTTTAAAAAGTGTTTTTATTTTCCTTTATAACCCTTTTCTAATAATAATCAAGATTAAGATAAAAGCAACCATAAAGATTAAACCCGATAGATTTAGATTAAACTAGAGGTACCGTCGTTTGACGGGCGTTGTGGGGGTGCTAATCCTTCCCCACACGTAACCGACTCCCGGACTTGGGTTTTGGTTCGCAGACTGTAGTTTTAGACTTAGTGTGTCCGTCGTCAAGTATGGTCCATTAGGTCTAAGAATTGTAGGTGGCTAATCACACCTAGGCAAAAAAGATTAGTGGCGACTCCTTTCTTTTCCAAAGTCGTCTCGGCAGGGTCCCCCGGACCCGGACATTTCGACAATACCTCTTGTAAACACAAGTTAAGTTTTCAATAAAAAAAGTTGAGGTTTATTATCTTAGCTTCATTGTTCTAGTTTGAGCAAACTTTAGAGTTCTTCAATCTTGTAGAGTCCTAGCAAACAATTAGGTTGTGATTGCTTAACTGTTTGTGAATCTTGTGTTCTTAGATTGATAATTGCAGGTCTAATTATCCATCTCAAGGCGACAAACGAAGAAGAAGTTTGGTTAGGTTTATTGATCTACATACAATTCTAGGAGTTGAAGTTGTCAAGTTGATCTTTGGAGGATTTGAATCTATCACAACTAGATTTGTATCAATTGGTATTCAGAGCAAGGTTTTTCATCTTCAATCAGTAAATCTATCCTTCTATTCATCATTCATCAAGTTCTAGTTCCATCTTCATCCATCAAGTTGAAAATAAAAAAAAAATCAGAAACTTATGAATTTTATTGTGGATTCGTTATAGCTCCGATGGCTTTGAAATTTCAGATTTGGAATATTAGCAAAATAAGATATATTAGAGCATAACTTCATCCAAAAACATAAGAAAATAGCCATAAAAATAGGGTTGCTTTTTGGCTCGATCAGGAGACAAGGGGGCTGTTGGTCCCTCATGTAGAAACCCACATTTTGAAGGAATCTACTCCAATACCTCACCATAGCAGGTGTCATCGAAGGCAAAACGGATCTACCAGCAATGCACAATCCTCCTTCACTGAATATCTTGATGGCAGTCCTTTTAGTGAAACGAAGGATGCACCTATCCCAAGGAATTTCTGTTGGAATACTTAAGGGAATCCTTTGATCCAAACCAAATTGTTGTCTTACCCGTTGGAGCTGATACAGTATTGTGCAGAAGCAGTGTTTCACAAAGCTCTAATATGGAAGGCCACTAGCGACAAAGCAAGTAGCAAAGTTGTCCGCTGCTGTAGCAAGAATCTCTTTCTCCTCACATTTCCCTCTTGCAAGAGATGGCAAAGCAAGGACCCTAACAAACTTTACATTCCTCGATCGGACTTTAGTGTAAAGTCTCCAACAAAACTCTTCCTCCATATCCATCACCTCTTGAAATGCCTTCTTTCCGGTAAGCTTTTTACCAAACCAGTTATACACAGCTGGAAATTCACTTGGGCCATAGTTCAAGAGTTTTCCCCACAACCATCAAACCTTGCCTTCAAAGTCGAAAGGGAAACTCCTTTATCGGTATAATGAGCAAAACGCTCCCAAAGAAACATTTGGAGAAAGTAAACATTCAAAGTTGAGTATACCACCTTGCTATTACAAGCTTCAATCTTATCACTCACCAACAAGTCCAAGTAGTGGTATAAATTTCCAAGGAAAAATGGAGCGAGAGCAAAGGAAGAGCCTTTCGCAATTTTAACTGCCATAGCAGCAAAATGATTCATCACGCGACCATCTGGATGACACCCGAAGGTCAAGCTCAGCCATGTGAGCACGAAGGCGCTCCTCTTCTTCTCAAGTCTCAAATCTTCTTCCTGAAGATAGTAACGACACCAAACAAAAAGTTCTGGAGATGCAGAAGAAGCCACCTTACCCAACTCTATCAAAAGGTAAGCAACTTCATTTTTATCCATATCTGACATGCTTTCACAAAAGTCAGGATTATTTTCACCAAACAAAGGAAGCAAAGTGAGCTCCACAACATCCTCCAAAGTCATGGTGACTTCCCGGAAAAAGAAGATGAAGGTGTGGTTGTCCTTATTCCAGCGCCGCACCAAGAGCTCTATGGCAAGCCCATCCTTCTCGTACTAGGCATGGGCAGACAAAAGCAAAAAAGGAGTACTCTTGCCTTCTTCAAAATCTCAACAAAAGATAGGTCTGATAGCATTTCCTTGACCCACTTTATCCAATCATCTTTGGCTTGAGAAGGGTGTTCAAAAAACTATGGGCGCCGGGAAAAAACTCTCCGCGACCATAGCAATCCCTTAAGAAGATCTCGACTGAAGGAAAAGGAACAATCTGAATTTCAGAACAATCCTCGGGACTTTGAAGCTTGGGTATCACCTTTGAAGCCTCCTCTGAGGCTTTTTGCTCATCAAAATCGAGAAGCTTATCGATCGTTGCAAACCGATCATTGAGGATTTTAGAGAAGCTAGCAAAAGGCACGAAGTCGAGCGGAGGATCTGCATACCAAAAAGAAGGAGCGTGATAAGTGTAGGCACCCATTTTTGGGCTTGTATCCTCTAATTTTAGAATAAATTGTTTCCTTGAAATTACATTAGGACTCTATCAATCAGGTAGTTTGTCTTCCATTGATCAGATAGTTTGTCTTGACATTTTGGTCATCTTAGTTAATTTTTGGTTTAGTATCTTGCTAGGTTAGTTCATTCGTAAAATTTTATTAATTAAGCACTTTTATTGGTATTTGAGATTCAAAAAGCTCCAAAAAAGATTTGCTCTTTATTTTACTTCATATAGATCAGAATTCAATTTCAAACATCTCATTGCTCTAATTAGTAATTAGCATGGCATTTTGCATAGCACATTTAGTTTAATTGGTAGGTTTTTTTTTCCCATTGCATCTTTTGCATCCATCCTTATAATGGAACCCTTTTAATAAATTATTAGGTCAATCCTTTCTTATTAATCATTTGCCTTTGGATCATTTTGAGACCATTGGCTTTTGGGTGTTTGCTTTGTGTTTTTGGATTTTGTTTTAGGCCATAATCGGTAGGGATAATTTCTTTTCTTCTTTGCATAGAAATAAAAAAAACGGAAATTAGAAAATTACCAAAACAGAGAGGAATCTTTATTTTTGCATGATAGATTTAGTTATTCCATTTGCATTTTATTTCACAGTTTCAATTTGGCAATGGCACTTAACTGCTTGTTTCAAGATAAAATCATTTTGAAAATCAATTTGCCCCTTATTAATTCAATTCATCATTTCATAGCATGAGTAGAATTTTCATTCCATTTGCTAATGACTAACAACTCTTCCATTGTATTTCTTTATCACAAATTACAAAAAAAAAAAATCCAAGATACAACAAAAAAAGAAAAAAAGGAAGAACCGGATACAAAATTCAGAAAAAGAGGAATATGAATAATGGAGCAACAACGTTTAGATCTCTTTATCTCTTCCCCTTCAGACTTTCTTTGCATAGTAAAACTTGATGACCTGCAAACAAGGAAGAAAAGAACGAATTTAGTTTATGGGCTGCCAAAATGACAAAGCTTGACAAAAATTCTGTTGGAAAACGAAATGGAATCATCATCTTTCAAACAATTTTCCCAGCATAAATGACAGCGTCCATCAAATTCAGTGTTCAAGCATCCATTTAAGCACATCATCTTTCCCAATCAGATTTATCATCACTTCATTTTGATCTTCCAATTAGCATTCGATGGTATTTCATAGCATTGCATTTGTCAACAAAGCATCTCACCAGCACACACATTACATAAACACACACTCTGGCCCTTTCATAAGCATTTATTCGCATTTCCATGGCAGAATCATACACAAGAACACCAATTTCATTCAGCATTCGGTAACGACATTTTAAAGTTAGTTCAATTGCATTTCAAATCACATTTGGGATAGATGTTCATTCCAGCAAGCAACGGTCATCATCAAGAGCATAAACAAAGAGCACTCTCATTCTTGTCACAAGCATTTAACAGCAGAAACCAATGCAGCAAACCTAAACAAAACCTAGCAACTTCATTGATACAGAGCAAAGGACAGTTCATGGTCTCCCAACTACATATGTGCAACAAAGGAAAGAAAATGTTCGAGTTTTGAAAGAAAATGAATTAATCAGTGTAATTTCCAGATTCATGACAAGAGTGGGAAAGTAAATTTACCCTGTTGAGTTGTCATCAGCCGATTGGTCCAAGAAGTAAAGCCTAGTCACCAATTGGTCCTTAATTCTTAACCTGCAGAGAGAAGCGCTTTAGTGAGGCCAAAAATTGGAGCAAGTTAAAACAAAACAGAGAGAGAAAGAGTTTCCTACCTGTCAATAAGGACAAAAACAAAGAATTGCAGCTCAAGTACTCAACACATGCATAAACTTCACCTGCATATGAAGACAAAAATCAAGCTGTAAATGAAGGGGAAAATCACAAAAATAGCAAAAATTGGAAGACCTTGGGATTAATAAATCAAGTTACGGCTAGGATTCAAGTCAGGGGACTATATATACAACGTTGGCCAAAAGTTGGAGAGGAGGACAGTTTTCAAGAGGCACAAAAACCCTAGCAGAGCCCAAGCTTTATCAAGTTCATCTTTTTACAGAGATTTTTGGGATTCAAAAAATGAAAAAAAGAAAAAATACAGTAACCTTTTTTCCTTTTATAATAAACGAAAACCAAAAAACACAAGAAGAACCCTGGAGCTTTAGTTGAACCCTTCTGTCAATTGTAAGCAGTAAAAACATCATTCAAAAACATCCAAGACTCCATTTTTCCTTCATTTTTCTTGCACACAACCAAAAAAAAACCCCAAAAAAAGAAAGGCTTTTCATCCGTCCTTTTTAGGTAGTTCATAGGTAGCTCATCGAATTCAAAGTCCCAGATAGTTTCTTTAAGCTTTATCAAAGAGAGAACAAACAACAAATAAAAGGAGGCTTCGGATCTAGGTTTTTTAGAGTTCATTTAGGCAAACGGTTCGGTTAAGGGAGGGAGTGAAGTAAGGGGAACGACATACCTGACTTCTAGGTCGATCCGACGGTGGATGGCAGAGATCTAGGGTTCCATTTTAGGTTCGGTCTAGGTAGATTTGAGGTGTTTGGAGCTTGTTTTCAGCGAAGCCAACACCAGGGTTGAGAAGAGGAAGTCCGTGCGAGCTTTTCTGGAAAGTTTCGGCGTCATCAGAGCTCCGGTGAAGCTCCGATTTCAGACGGCATAGGGGTGGCTGCGCAGTTTAAGGGAAATAGAAAGAATCTGAATTAGGGCTAGGGCTCTTGGGTTTTATACAAACCCATGAGATTCAACTAGACCCGGTTACAAAACCCGCAGACCAACCCGCTAAGCCCACTTTCGAATTGGGTAACATCTATTGGGCTTTTCTTGCTTTTCTTTTAATTAGGCATTTTAATTCATTTGGGCTTCTGTTTTTATTTAAACGTTTTGGGCTTGCTTTGTTAGTAATTAGGTCAAATTGATGAGCGTTTGGGTCTAGGTTTAATTTTAATTAACTTAGGAATTTAGTTTAATTTAAAATAAATTAGCAAAATCATAAAATTGAAAAAAAAAACTAGGTTAGTTCATCCATTTGCATCCATGTCTAATTTCTACTTAAATGTTGTTATGTTTTGCCATGAAACTTAAATTAAAATGATCCCGTGATGGGAAAGGTGGGCGGCTCATTCATGCGTGTCTGAGTTTGCTCGCCTTCTCCCGGAGGCTTGGAAGTTTCTGGAGGTCGTTTACCATTTATTGGGAGGCGGCCAAAGGTGTTCCTCGTATAACTGATAGGTAAATTAAAATCAAATTGAAATTCATGCATCATTTGCATTCATGCATCTAGGGTTAGACTTAGTAATTTTCAATTAACAGTTAAAGAAAATCCAAAAAAAAAAAAAGGAAAATTGAAAATGAAAATAGAATAAAACCATTTTCTTCAAAATTAAAAGAGTTTGTGCTTGATAATTGTTCTCTTTTAGTTTTCCAAGATAAAAATTAAAAAGGAAAAATTGTGTCTTTCAAAATTAGATAAAAAGGTTTTCAAAAATAAAAAAAAATTCAAAATTCAAAATCAAAAAAATTCATTCAAGCTTTTAAAAAGTTCAATTTAGGTTTTTTCAAAGTGGGAAAGTTCCCATCAGGTTTTCAAAGCGTTCAAACAGGATTTTTCAATAAAGTTGTTTTAATGGTAAGTTTTAAAGAAAATCCTCTCATGAGGAGCCCAAAAAGAGAACAAATAGTAAACGGGAAAGTTCTCAATATTCCTATTTTTCAAAATCCAAAATCCATTTTTACTTGTTTATTTTCTTTCAAAGATTAATAAAAGAGTTCAATGGCACGAAGATACTTAAGATTAGGGACAACCGATAATAGAAACTCATAGGTAATTCTAGACTAGTTAGTGCTGTCTTTATGACGGGCATCGTGGGGGGGGGGGGGGGGAGGCTAATCCTTCCTCACGCGTACCCGACTCCCGAACCTTTAAGACTCTAGTTAGAAGACCGTTTATTAGGTTTAGTGTTACCTTTGCCAAGCATCGGGTTAACATTAGGCTTAATAATCTGATAGGTGGCTAATCACACCTAAGTTAAAAAAAGATTAGTGGCGACTCCCATAGGATTTCAGTAGTAGTTTCCCCTTTTTAAGTCATTCAGCGGCAGGGTTCGGACCCCTCGGATCCGGACGTTGCGACAATAAGACTTAATTTAGTGCTTATTTTCTATATGATTTTGCCTTGTTTTGGTAGTCATGAGTATCTATTTACCTTCATATTTATCATATTTGTGTTTTCAGGCCCATTTGGAGCTATTATTTAAGATTATGAAGATTTGGAGCAATTTTGGACCAATTTGGAGAAACTACTGATTTCGGACCATTTTGGCCCAGTAGGCCCATTAGACACGTTTGAAGATTTGGAGCAATTTTGGACCAATTTGGAGAAACTACTGATTTCGGACCATTTTGGCCCAGTAGGCCCATTAGGCACGTTTGAGCCCATGAAGCCCGAATTATTAGAGACCCAAATATGATTTCTCTAGGCCCAGTTCAAAAGTCTTATAGCCCAAAGGAGAGTTCCAAGCCCAATCATCAATTATGATGCAGTAAATAATTAATAATGGAGAAATTCCAAATCCTAGTCAACGGAGGATTCACAAGTGCAGTTTCGGTATAAAAATCTTATCTTCTGATCCAGAGCTCCGCAAAATGCACATGATATACCGTTGGAAAGAGGACTCCAAGCTCTACAACTTTCATGTTTTGCCCAAAGTCCAGTTCTGCCGTTAAGAATGTCCAAAATGCCCCTGAAGTAATCTGGACAGTTTTGACAGCATTCCTAACCAACTTGGGGAAGTGTCTAAACCGACTTGGGGAGTCTTGGGACGTGATTTGCAGCTGTAATTGATGATGTGGAACACTCCAATTGGCCAGGGAAGGATCCTAATTAATGAGGATGATCTACTTCAACCCAATTAGAGCCCTAGCTTGGAGACAAAGTTGATGTAAATCCTAGTTAGAGTAGGATTAGAATTTAAATGTCTATCTTACCCTTTGTACAGCCACATCCAAGGGCTGGTATTGATTGTCTAAAGGGTAGGATGTGTCTTAGGTTTGCCTATAAATACGTAGGATTATCTTAGGATTTGTCATAACTGATCAGAAGTCAGAAAGTGCAGAACCCTAGGGAGGACTTTCCTCTGAAGTGCCGCCCCTTAGGGGCTGCCATATTCTTGTCGACTTCTTCTTCTTGGTCTTGTAATCATGTCTTTCATGGTTGTTTCAACCATGAGTGAGTAAGTTGTCTTGATACTTTTCTACTTTAAATTGCTTTGTTATGAATTAATCAATCTTATCGATGGTGAGATCTTGTGGTTTAATTCTATATCAATTGATTGGTGAATTGATGATAGTTCATTATGCTTTGATATATGTATGATTGGCGTATTTGATTTGATGAATTGATCCTTTGATAAACAAGTTTTCGATGCTAACCCTGAATTTATTGATTAGGTTTGATTGATTGTTTGTTAGGAAGGCGCAACCTAATTGGTTAATTAATTAAATCTCTGCTAGATTAGATTTGTTGAATAGCTAGTAATTGAATCTAATTGAGAGTAGCAAGATTTAATATATTCAATGAATAACTAGTAATTGAAGTATTAAATTGGGTTTCTTTGATTAATCTCATACTTAGGTGGGGATAAGTAGGAAGGTATTGTTAGTTTATTTATTTCTTTCTTAGTTAATTTAGGTTTCTGTTTGATTATTGCTTTCTTTCACCTAGTTGCTTTTAACGTGTTTGTTTTCTTGAGTTGTTTTGATTAGTTAACAGCCTCGTGTCTTCTCTGTGGGATCGACCCTGACTTGCCCTAGCTACTGTAGTTGGAGTTTATTAGGTTTTATTTTATGACTGTTTGACGATAGCGATCATAATTTTGGCACCGTTGCCGGAGAAGATTATTGAAGGAGTTAGCTAAATTGAAACAACCTCGCGCCATCAACCACTGTCCTAACCCTACCGCATTTTTTTCCTTTTCTTTTTCTTTAATTTCCTTAATTTTCCCTTTTCCTAAACCCTAAAGTCCCAAATCGCACCAACCCTAATCCCCAAATCGCAAACCTTTTCAATCCTAAAAACCTAATCGTAAAAATCTTTTTTTCTTGTTCTTTCAATTTTTGCGATTTAATCCCTTTCAAACCCTAATCGTAAACCCCTTTCCTTTTTCTTTATTCCGATTTTTTTTAGTTGCTTTCACTTGTTTTGTTTATTTGCTTTTGAAGGTATTTAGACAATGGGGCAACCAGCTTGGATGGAAGAATTGCAATTGATAAATCAAAGTCTCACACAACTTCTGCAGCGAATGAATCCAAAACAATTTTGACACTTCCAACAGAAGCAAATGACACAAGCAATGTCTTTTGGAAGAACATCGATTCCAATGAATCAAAGGCCGAACAATTTTGGGAATGAGAGATCATGCATGAGAGATCATGTTCCCAATTTACTCATACTGATGTGAGTAAAATCAAAGCTGCGATTGTGCAACCTTGCACACAATTCACTCATACTGATGTGAGTGAAATTGAATGAATACCGGCCATTGAAGTACAGGTTGAAGATGTGTGCACAAAAGTTGAGGAGATGGTTTTGAAATTGGAATCCTATTATAAGCCTGAGCCACCACTCCTTGATCTAGATGAAGCTGATGAGCCATGCATTGTTTGCATCCCTAAAAGAGAGGTCGCTACAAATGTTCAAAAAGAAGGGGAAGTACTTAAAAGAGATCTTGTGGAGAAAATTCCTCCACCTCTCCTCTAATGCTTGACAAGTACAAGAAAAAGCCACCCGATGATGATCAACTTGAACATCCTAAAGAGTTGGTGTAGACACCCATTTTAATATCCTTTTAAGAAATCGTCAGGGGCATTTTTGTCATTTTCACTTCAGGGGTATTTTGGTCATTTTCACAATCAGGGGTATTTTCGTCATCTTTACACTAAAAGGGGAATTTTGAGAGTACTCTCATCTTTGCACACCATTTTTAAGCTTCACATTATCAAAGTATAAGATTTTTTCATTTGGACCTTTGTTGGACCCATTAGTAGCCTTTGGGCTTGCGTTTAGGTAATTCTTTCTTAGGTCTTGAATGAATGGTTTGCACATTAATTTGGTTATTGGGCTTTTAAAGTTTTAGCCTTTTATAGGGTCGTTTGATTAGCTTATTTGAATGGTTTGAGTAAATAACTTTTTTGCATGTTTCTTATAAAGTTAAAAGTAGGTACATTCAACTTAGCTTATGTATGCTCGTAGGCAACTAATCAATAGTGAAATTGCGTTCTTTTTATATATAAGTAATTTGATGAATACATACTTTTACATTTTCAATACACAGAGGTCAAAAATTATAACAAGTAAATTTTACACCCTGTAGGCAAAAGGGAGACAAAAATCAGAAGCTTTCTTCCCAAAATCTTCCTTATCTTCCCACCTCTTCTTTGTTCCTTATTTCCGTTTTATAGACGTGATCATCTGCATATGGAAAAAGGACCGCGACAGGCGAAGAAATGTATTCCCCAGGCTTATGGCGATACACTATTAATTAGTGCACACCATGGTCTCTTATGGCCACTAAATGAAGTAAAAGTAAACATGCAGAGAGGCTCAACAAAGCAATGAGGTGTACCCCAGCGTTGAAGGTCTTTTAGAAGACCTCATTATGCTGAGCTATACACCTGAAGGGAGGGGAAGGTGATGAAAAGCACAAAAGGAGCAACAAAGCAACACAAAGCACAACAACAAACATGGCAAAAGACACGCAAAGAAAAAGGCCAAGACCAACAAAAAGTAAGGCCTGGGGAAGCCTCAGTTTAGGCATTGGCTTAGGATCCGAGAAATGAGATGGAAGCTCAAGTCTCAAAGAGCTCCATACCATGCAAAGAGAGAGCAACAAGAGTAGAATAAAACAAAGACAAGAAGGGAAAAAAAACAACAAGATTACACCCATGGCCGCAAGTTTCAATGAAAGAATAAAAAGGTCACCAGATTAATGGGACTTAGGAGAAGGCATTTACATTTGAGGATTATCAATAGGGTCAATAACATGTGTTCAAAAGTTCAAGCACATCAGAGGCATATCAGAAGGATCGGGATGCATGGCAAGATTAGTCAAAGGTAATTACAATGCAGCATGCATACAAGAGCATTTTAATGCAAGTAAGAACTGGGATGATAACCGACATAATAATGGGGCAAGGCAGAAAGAAAATAAGTCCTTAAAACAGGCCATAATAGCAGCTTTCAACAAGAAATGAGGTTTCCATGGCAAGTGACATCATATTCAGAAAATGCAAGCATATCAAGCATGTTCAGCAAGCAACAACGACATTTATGCATTGGTTATTCCATGTCTATCACAAATCCAGCAATTAATTCACATACATTGCATTTTGAGCACTACATCTACAGTTTCACCATACTATCAGTAGTTTTAATCTCAGTAACAGCGTATACCAATCTAGTCAAAAGTCACATGGCATTTAGGCTTTATCACATCAGTCTTTCATCTCATATGTTAGCATTCAATTACGGTGGACTACTTTGTAGTCATTGTCCTAATTCATTTCAGATGCATCAGCATTCAAAATCTAGCAGAGCAAATATGGACAAGCATAAAGAAAGATCATAGAGTCAGTAAATGGAAATGGGCAATATCAAACAATTTAGGATGCGTTTGGTTGGGGGTGATCTTTGATCACCTGTGGTGATCTTGGGTGGTGATCTTAGATCACCCTATTTGGTTGGGATCACTTATTGGTGATCTTTGGTGGTGATCACAGATCACCCCGTTTGGTTATACCTTTTTTTAAAGAGTGGTGATCAGATCACCCCCTGATCACCCCTCAGAGGGGTGATCCGATCACCCTTCTAAGATCACCAGTGATCTGGAGGTGATCCTAACCAAACGCATCCTTAAAGTCACCAAGTCAGGAGACCAATGGGATTCAAAAGAGGGCATTTACATATGAAGAGTCAATAGCATTTGTTCAAGTTGCAACACATCAAGATGCATGACGATGGTGGCCCAAGGCAATTAGAATGCACAAACACACGAGGACATTTTAATGCAAGGGAAGATGAACACAAAGGAAAGAACATAATAGGGCCTCAATAACAGGCAAGAGAGGCAAGCAAACCATGCAATACAGCAAGATCAGAACATCATATTCAATATCTGCCAAGCATCTAGAACTAAAGATTGACCATAGAAAAAAGCATTCTAAAACTTGCAAGGGCAAATTCAACAGTAAGAGAGCAACAAAACAAGTAATAAGCAGAGTACAGTGACAGACACCTAGGCAATAGCAGGGTTCAACCAAGGTCAAAAGCCACCGATGTGCCAAAAGGAGCTTCAGGATCATCAAGGCAGCAAAATTTCAATAAGCAACAGGGGTTCAAAGCAATTCAGAAACACCAAAGCATCATCCACAAGTATATATACACGAGATTTTTCAAAAAAGAGTTCAGAAATGAAAAGGAAGTACTAAGGGCGGGAAAAGAGATCGTTGCTGAGATGGCACACTTCCATTGGTGCCAAAATAACTTTGAAGTGCCAAGTCAGTGAATATGGACCTCCTGCAAGGAAATGACACGTAGAGATTAAAAAGAAAAATCAAGAATATCTAAGATTGACACAGAGGACAAATTAGGAGCAAAACAGGATCAAGTGAAATGAAAAGGGACTAAAGACTAAATAGCTCACCTAGGAGAAACACTGTACGCTAATTGGCCCAGTATTCGCCAGTTCAACATCTTCTCACTTTTCCCCTCTCAACAAGGTTCACATATGGCAAAAACAACAACCAGGGGTCAAAACAAAAATCTAAAAAAATAAGAAAAAGCAAATGAGAAGGATCATGGCATAAATTGGTCACTAGGAACAGGCCAATACTATGTTAGCCAACTCAGCATTCTCTTCACAAAAGAGGAAAGGACAGGACTCACAGAAGACAAAAGAGGGAGGAAAATGAAAGCAAAATAGTCGGAATAAAAGTTGAGAAAAACTAAGAGGACCGAAAAGTGAAATAGTTCACCTGATAGGAAAGATCAAAACCGCCCAAATTGCTAAAACAGGCCAAGCTGTTCTATTCCAAAAGCCGCAGGCCAAGAAACCAGTGGTTTTCTCTGGGAAAGGACGATGAGTCACCCTTATCCAGCTAATCAAGGACGCGTCATCATTATCTCCACCTCATAATCTCCACCAGAAGGATCCAAGAGACTTGCTGGGAAAGATCTAGAACCTCAGAGTCTTTAAATAGGCCTTGTTTTCCATCGAAACGGGGAAGACAATTTTAAGAAGGGAAAACTCTGTCATTTTGGGGAGTTAGGGTTCATTAGATACAAGTTTGGGGTTTCCTGTTTTGAGAAGTTTTCTTAGAAATTGAAGCCAGGGAAGGATTAAGAATGGAGAAAGGGTAGATTTGAGTCAGTTTCAAACGAATCTGGGGGCTAGAGTTAGAGATCTAGGCCGTTATTAGGTTCGGGTAGAGGAGTTTTGAGGCTTTCGGGTTTCTTAGATCTGGGGTGATAGAGTTGTGGGTTCGTGAATTTGAGGCAAGATCTGGAAAGACGGGGCTGAGGCGAGTCATTGGAAGGAGTTTGAAGGCTATTTGCGGTGCGTTTTTGTTCAGACGTGGCGGAGCGATTTCCGGAGTGGCGCTACATCGGATCTAGGGTTTCAGACGGTGAAAGGCTTTGGGGAAGAAGAGAGGAGCAGCATTTATATAGTCCATACAGTGCAAAACGGCGCATTTCAGTGCAAACGGAGAGAAATCATCAATTTCAGGTATAATCTTCTTTTCCCTTTTAATTTAATCCCTCATTTGATGCAATTAGGTCCTGTAGATTTTACGCGTTTACAATTAGACCCATGATTAGAGAATGAACGTTACAATTAAGTCCTTTCAGCTGGAATCTGGTTCAATTTGGTCCTTAATCATCAAAAATTAGGTCAATTAAACCCTAAAATGGTTAAGCAATTGAGATGAAAAAATTAACAAGTTTCTTAAAGTATGTTATATTAATATCATGCATTTTAAATTCCTTTAAATGTTGTTGATATTATGCTCATTTGAGAAAAGTGAATTGACACCGATGATGGGATAGTCAGTTGAAATGTTGATAGTGTTGTCCATTTTAATCTGAATTTCCTAGGCTTGAGGCATTAATTTGGGGGTCTTACCAATCAAGTTTTAGATGCCCAAATAATGCTTCTCGTATAAACACTTGGTAAAATATGATTAAACTGGAATACATGCATCATATGCATAGTTAAAACCTTAATTCAGTGTAATTAAGAGGTAATTAAGAAAGTCAAGTACAATTAAAAGTCTTAATTCAGGGCAATTAAGAAAATCAAGCATAGTTAAATCTTAATTCAGTGTAATTAAGAGGTAATTAAGAAAGTCAAACACAGTTAAAGTCCTAATTAAGAAAAGTAAGCATAGTCAAGGTCTTAATTTGGTAATTAAGAAAAGCAAAGTCTTAATTCGGGGTAATTAAGAAAAGTAAGCATAGTTAGGGTCTTAATTTGGTAATTAAGAAAAGCAAAGTCTTAGTTCAGGGTAATTAAGAAAAGTAAGCATAGTAAGGGTCTTAATTTGGTAATTAAGAAAAGTAAAGTCTTAATTCAGGGTAATTAAGAAAAGTAAGCATAGTCAAGGTCTTAATTTGGTAATTAAGAAAAGCAAAGTCTTAATTCAAGGTAATTAAGAAAAGTAAGCATAGTCAGGGTCTTAATTTGGTAATTAAGAAAAGCAAAGTCTTAATTCAGGGTAATTAAGAAAAGTGAGCATAGTCAGGGTCTTAATTTGGTAATTAAGAAAAGCAAAGTCTTAATTCAGGGTAATTAAGAAAAGTAAACATAGTAAAGTATTAATTCAGGGTAATTAAGAAAGTCAAACACAGTTAAAGTCTTAATTCATGGTGATTAAGAAAGTGAAACACAGTCAGAGTCCTAATTTAGGATAATTAAGAAGAGCATACGCAGTTAAGGTCTTAATTCATGGAAATTAAGGAAAAGTAAACACAGTTAAGGTCTTAATTCACAGTAATTAAGAAAGGTGATCACAAAGGCTTAATTCAAAGTAATTAAGTACTAAGAGTAAAGCACAGACTTAATTTCAAGGAAGGAAATTAGGTAAAGTAAAGCACAGACTTAATTTCAAGGAAGGAAATTAGGTGAAGTAAAGCACAGACTTAATTTCAAGGAAGGAAATTAGGTAAAGACAGGCACAAACTTAATTTCAGGGAAGGAAATTAAGTAGAGTCAATAAAGTACTTAATTTAGGGTAATTAAGTAGAATAAAGAACTTAATTCAGGGTAATTAAGTGGAGTCAATAAAAGGTTTAACTCAGGGTAATTAAGTAGAATAAAGAACTTAATTCAGGGTATTTAAGTGGAGTCAATAAAAGACTTAATTCAGGGTAATTAAGTAGAATAAAGAACTTAATTCTGGGTAATTAAGTAGAATAAAGAACTTAATTCCGGGTAATTAAGTGGAGTCAATAAAGAACTTAATCAAAAAAAGAGATTAAGTAAAACAATAAAAGGGCTTAATTTATAAAAATTAAGTCAATAAAAAGAAGGAAATAATGAAGTGGCCTAATCTAAAGATAATTAAGTCAAGATAAAAAGAATAGTAAAATTGGCCTAATCCGGAGAATTGAGTAAAAACAAGTAGCAATTTGGTCTAAAACGAAGAATTAACTAAGGCTAAGTATAAAGTTAGGCATGAAAAGACTAAGGCTTAAAGAAAGGAATTAACCAATGATAGAAACCCATAGTTATTCCTAGACCAATCAGTGCCGTCGTTTCGACGGGCGTTGTGGGGGTGCTAATCCTTCCCCACGCGTACCCGACTCCCGGACCATAGACTCTGGTTAAGTAGACTTTATTAGGTTTAGTATTACATTCGCCAAGTTTAGGTTAATATTAGACTTAATAATTGGTTAGGTGGCTAATCACACCAAGGTAAAAAAAGATTATTGGCGACTCCCCATAGAACCCAATCGAGTATTTCTCCGCCAAGTCGTTAAAACGGCAGGGGTCCGGGCACCCCGGGCCAGCACGTTGCGACAATTGGAAGTAAACTTGCAACCCATTGAAGAATCTAAGGAGAATCTTGTCGACAAGTCACCATGTGCATGTACTCTACAAGATATGGCTCCAACAAGTTGTGATGAAGAAACAAGTGAGCTAACTTTTGTTGACAACCAAAATTTGGAACATGAAGATCCAGATTTCTTGGGAATCAACAAACTTCCTGATCATGGATGCTTTGGAGAGATCAAATATGAGGAATGGATCTCCATTGATCAATTTTTTTTGGGGAATGAAGAAACTTGTCAAAAAGAGGACGTCTTCAAAAGGCAAGAAAGGATATCAATCAAGATTGCCGAAAGCAACAATTGCATCACCCTTTTACGGCAACAACAATGGCATTGTCACTCCTAGCCATTCATGGAGTCGCTCTCAACAAAATTGGTGATTTCTTTCCTTATCTCATATTTTATCATTCATATTTTTGTGCTCATATTCTTCTATTCTCACCATATTTGTTTTTTGCCTTGAAGTGGTATGAGCCACCCTAACAAATAGAGATGGAAGAAAGTCGATCTCAAAGACTTTAAACAAGGCGCTTCTTGGGAGGAAACCCAAGTTTACTAACTATTAACTATTTTTGTTTTCTTTATTTTCTTTTTGTGTGTTTTGCATCTTAGGTAAATTTCAAGCATGATTACTAGCTTATCAAATTAGGAATTGGAGAAGCACACCACAATTGGAGGAGGATTAATTCTCGCCATACGCTAAGCCAATTTCTCTAACTCTACTCTTTTAATTTTTTGCTTGCTTGCTTTTATCGCAATTCTTGCCTATGCTTTGATAGCTTTAATTGTTTGCTAGTTTTATTAATTGAGTCTTGATATGCATGCTATTATGTTTGAATTAGTTAATTGCATTTAGTTTAGTTGCATTTGCATATAATTCCTTTGGATTACAAAGAAATCAATGCTATCTCAATAATCAAGGATGACAAAAGAGTGATTTTTGCAAATTCTTGATGCTCAAGTGACCCAATTTGGATAAGAAATTCTCTTGAATTTTTAAGTAATTTGGAAGTGCAAATGTTGGAAATTGAAGTTGAAGGATTGAATTTTAAAATTGGAGAAGAAATTGCTCGAAATTTGGATTGAAATTGGATGAACTTTCGAATCAAAGTAGGCCAGGCGCACAATCGTGCTGCTGCCAAGTCCTGACTCGACTAGGAAAATGGTTTCCTAGCCCCTTTTGGACAAGGATTTCAAGCACCATAGGCGGTGGAATTTGGCCAAACCAAGTTAGGATTTGTTCTTTGTAGTTGGTTCTACTTCTATAAAAAGAAATCAGCCCTTGATTTGTTCATCATTGAAGAAAATCGAAAGCCAAAGTCAGCCTCATCGCAAGTTTTGCTCTTGTCGACAGCCTGACCAGCCAACTTTGCCGATTTAATTCTCTTTGCTCCAATCGATTTTTGCAGCACCACAACCACCATATTGAAGTTCCATCTACCATCTTTCTATCCTGCAAAAGTCTCATATCAATTTTGCACTCAAGAGCTAAGAAATTGAGCCCCCAAAGCCCCTACTTGCAAGTCGATATTCTTCTTTGTCGACTTGATTTTTGCAATTTCTTGTGCCGATTCTTCTTGCACAAAATTCAGCCACTTTTTCTTGAACTTTCTCACCCAAAACACATCCTAAATACTTTCTTATCCTTATTCTACCCAATTACCTCATAACCTTACCAATATAGCACCAAACAAATCACTTTGATTAGATTACTTGGACTTAAGAATCAATGAATTCTTTTCATCTTTGATAAATTTGGAGGAGAAAAGAGGAACTTGAATGATATCTTTTGATCAAAGGATTTCGCATTGGAGGGAACTTGATGTTCACATGAGGATGATTAGGGAGGATGTGTTGGAATTTCAAAAATAAAATCAAGAGCTTCAAGAGATAGATCTTAATTTAATCTCTGATTATACCCAAGAGCATGAGAAGCATTGATTGACTTCTATCCTAGGAAATTCATTTATTTATCTATCTATCTTGCATATTTAAATTTCTTGTTTGCATATTAAGATTGCATGTTTAGATTTAATTTTATGTGTCTTAGTTTTTATTAGATTTTTCCTTTCAAGAAGTCTTTAATGAATTTTTGCCTATTCTATCTTTCAATTGTTGATTTGAATTGCCATATCTTGCTATTGATTGATTGAATTGCAATTATTTGGTAGTTGATTGATAGATTTTTTGTTTCTTTATTAATAATTCACCCACTTAAGTACCCCCTTTAATCAATGTTTTTGCTAGTCTTGTTTTCAAAATTCTATTTTTGTCCAAAACCTCTCCCATAAGTTGAGTCAAAAATCTCATTTTTCTAACTAGCATACACATTGAGGACAATGTGTCATTTAAGTGTGGGGGAGAGATATAGAAAATCTAAAAAAAATGTGTTTTTGATAGAAGAGAATGGATAAAAAGACTAAGTACATATCTTGTTTATGCATATGTTTTGAATCATTGATTTGATTTCAAAAATCTAAGTCTTTAGCATGATTTAGTTCTTGATTTGAGATTATTTTTCAAGTTTTGCTATGCTTATGATAATATTCTTTTCAATTGCATTTGAGAATATGATGTTTTCATTCAAATATTGAAAGTTGATTGATTGTTACTTGCTTTAGTACGCTTGCATTAGTCATCCATTGTAGATTGTTTTGTTCATCCTTGATATTTTTGCACACATAGATTCTTTGATCACCTACCTTTTTACCCTTGAAACTGATTCCCTTTGTACCTAAAAAGCCTACCTTTTGATTCATACATCCTTATTTTCCCTTGTTTTAGCCACCTTTGCTAAATTGAAAATCTTTTTCTTGGCATGATAAGTGAAAAATAAGTGTGGGGGGAATTTCCCACAGTTTTGAGAGCTTTTCAAAGGAATAAAAATTGTTCTGAATAAGGGAGAAGAGGCATTGGAATTTTCCAATAGTTGTCCCATTGAGAAAAAAATTGATTGAGAAAAGAAACCTTGCAATGTCAAGAGTTGAAAAAGGAAAGAAAGAATAAAAGAACAATTCCTTGGAAGCAGAAAAGCTGAAAGCTGAATGAAAGAAGAAAGTGTTTTTTTGAACCAAGATTTGAGTTATTTAAGCCTTATACATCCAAACATCACATTTTGAGCCTAAATTTTTATCTTTTACCCTTTCTTTCACCTTTCCTTGATCATTGAATCTACATTATACATGTGTGTGATATATCTTGTATGACTTGAAAATTGTTTTCTGAAAACCTTGGATAAATGTGTGAGTATCTACTGTTAAGTGCTTCCTTTTGACTATGATAAAGTTGAATGGAAGACTTATTCTTGCTCTACTCTTGAAATGGAATGATGATTTTGCATGGAATTGATTGAGAATTGATTTCTTTGAGAGACTATTTCTAGCTAATTGCTTGATTATGGAAATTAAACATACTAATTTTTGACTAGTCTGTTCTATGCTATGATATGTCTTAAAAGAAAAATTATCTCTTTTCTATCTTGTTTTTAATTTTTGTGGGTATCGTTCTAGTTAAGTAAACCCTCAGGTGACTTCACACCTCCTAGGTAGACATATCCAGGTTTAAAAGGCTTGTGTCATATGCTAAATGCCACATACACCTACGAAAGTGGAATCTTTTGTTTTGTTCTGTTTTGAGTCAGACTCTGTTATTTCTAATCCATGTCTAGCTTTGATTTCCATTTTAATTTTTGTCAAGGGACTAACAAAAGTTGAAGTGTGGGGGAAATATGATAAGACTTAATTTAGTGCTTATTTTCTATATGATTTTGCCTTGTTTTGGTAGTCATAAGTATCTATTTACCCTCATATTTCTCATATTTGTGTTTTCAGACCCATTTGGAGCTATTATTTAAGATTATGAAGATTTGGAGCAATTTTGGATCAATTTGGAGAAACTACTGATTTCGGTCCATTTTGGCCCAGTAGGCCCATTAGGCCCGTTTGAGCCCATGAAGCCCAAATTATTAGAGACCCAAATATGATTTCTCTAGGCCCAATTCGGATGTCTTATAGCCCAAAGGAGAGTTCCAAGCCCAATCAGTAATTATGATGCAGTAAATAATTAATAATGGAGAAATTCCAAATCCTAGTCAACGGAGAATTCACAAGTGCGGTTTCGGTATAAAATTCATATCTATTGATCCAGAGCTCAGAAAAATGCATATGATATACCGTTGGAAAGAGGACTTCAAGCTCTACAACTTTCATGTTTTGCCCAAAGTCCAGTTCTGCCGTTAAAAATATCGAAAATGCCCCTGAAGTAATCTGGACAGTTTTGACAGCATTCCTAACCAACTTGGGAAAGTATCTAAACCGACATGGGGAGTCTTGGGACGTGATTTGCAGCTGTAATTGATGATGTGGACCACTCCAGTTGGCCAAGGAAGGATCCTAATTAATGAGGATGATCTGCTTCAACCAATTAGAGCCCTTGGTTGGAGACAAAGTTGATGTAAATCCTAGTTAGAGTAGGATTAGAATTTAGATGTCTATCTTACCCTTTATACAGCCACATCCAAGGGCTGGTATTGATTGTCTAAAGGGTAGGATGTGTCCTAGGTTTGCCTATAAATACGTAGGATTATCTTAGAATTTGTCAGAACTGATCAGAAGTCAGAAAGTGCAGAACTCTAGGGAGGAATTTCCTCTGAAGTTCCGCCCCTTAGGGGCTGCCATATTTTTGTCGACTTCTTCTTCTTGGTCTTGTAATCATGTCTCTCATGGTTGTTTCAACCATGAGTGAGTAAGTTGTCTTGATACATTTCTACTTTAAACCCGTTTGTTATGAATTAATCAATCTTATCGATGGTGAGATCTTGTGGTTTAATTCTATATCAATTGATTGATGAATTGATGATAATTCATTATGCTTATATCGACTTGTTGATATATGTATGATTGGCATATTTGATTTGATGAATTGATCCTTTTGATAAACAAGTTTTCGATGCTAACCCTGAATTTATTCATTAGGTTTAATTGATTGCTTCTTAGGAAGGCGCAACCTAATTAGTTAATTAATCAAATCTCTGCTAGATTAGATTTGGTGAATAGCTAGTAATTGAATCTAATTGAGAGTAGCAAGATTTAATATATTCAATGAATAACTAGTAATTGAAGTATTAAATTGGGTTAAGAATTGATCTTATGCTGTGATGAATAACTATTAATCATTAGCATATGTTTGGTTTATCTATTGATCTTAATGCTTTATTGATTGCTTAAATTGGTGAATAACTAGTATCTAATTTTGGTAATTGATAAAAGATGTTTAATTAGGAATAACTAGTACTAATTGGATTTATAATTGATAATAGATTAGGATGAAGAAGAATAACTAGTATTATGATTCCTTGCCAAAGACATGTTTATGGTGCTTAATAATTGATATGTTTTGATCTATGATCCATGGTATCTTTGATTAATCTCATACTTAGGTGGGGATAAGTAGGAAGGTATTGTTAGTTTATTTATTTATTTCTTAGTTAATTTAGGTTTCTATTTGATTATTGCTTTTTTTTTACACAGTTGCTTTTAACGTGTTTGTTTTCTTGAGTTGTTTAGATTAGTTAACAACCTCGTGTCTTCTCTGTTGGATCGACCCTGACTTGCCGTAGCTACTGTAGTTGGAGTTTGTTAGGTTTTATTTTCTGATTGTTTGACGACAGCGATCAGAGCGTCAAAGAAAAGCTGGAGCAATGCCACCGCAAAGTTGTCTAACATAAGCCTAGCAGAGGGCGCCGATTCATGCCCCAGCACCAAGACTAGCACCACCATATAGCAAGGAGAAGGTACCCAAAACACGACAAAACAGAAACAGACAAACCACTATATCCAAAAGCCATTAAACCACAAAGAAAGAAAGCCTTTTCCAAAAAGAATGGAATTCCCCATGACATTGGTTTTCACCACAAGCAAAATCACCCAAAAAATCCAAACTTACCCATAACCATAAAGAAAAAACCCACTTTTGTGGCAAATGTCATATTGTCACTATGGAAGCTGAAACCTACAAGAAGATTCCATGGTTGTATCAAAAGGTGAGAGTCGAAAAGCCTCTTACGATAGAAACTAACAAAGCCATGGGCAAGTTCAAGTCAAAGTGCAGAGACTTACCCAAAAGCAGAGATGGTGCGGCAAAGCTTCGAACTTGTAGGAATCACTCAATCCAAGAGGCGAATAGCAACGAATCTAGCCATTACAAAGCCCACATCAATGGGTAACGCAAAGCCAGAAACTTTACTCAAGTTCGACATCAAAGGCAAAGGATCCAAGGAAGCTCACCAAAATCAACAACCCCAAATGGCGAAATTCACAACGAAAGAGCACGAGTAAGAAAGAAACTTGCTTGTTATCTCTTGAAAAGCAATTTAAACTTGTCTATTGGAAAAGAGAAACCCACAAAGAATAACCTTATCTCCATTAAAGAAGGAAAGTGAGAAACTTGACAAAAGACGGCGTCGGAGAGAGCTTTTAAGCCGTGCATCACCGGCGGCGCAAAAGGGGACTGAGGGATGCAGCGGATGAAGGGTGTAGCACTGATGAAAGAAAAAGAAGGAGTTTTGGGTCTTGGGTTTGAGAAACAAGAGAAGATGAAAAGAAGATATATATATATATAAGAAAAAATAATATAATGAGTAGCCACAGAGAAGAAGAGAAGAAGAAAAGGCATAAATGGGAAGTATTGCCTTTTGGATAATCAAAATGGTCTAATCATCACTTTTTTGGGAAGGCAAAAGGCAGTGAAGAGAGAAGGCTGAAAAACAGTTGTTTTGAAGTGTTAGGCTTAACTTCAGAGTGACGTGTCGTTGACTTAGATAAGTATTTCATTGCTCAAGAAACAGAAAGTTGCAGAGGTCTCATCAAAGAAAATAATCATCACTGCAATAACCTTGGCTTTCGAAAAATCCATTTGCTACAGAAATATGTTTCCACCGATGTTCCCGAAAAATGTCTATACCCCTCACCTCCTTGCTACCCAAAATTCCTCAAACATGTCCATCCATGCAACCAGGATTCTCTTAATTCAACGATTGCCAATGACCTGAGGAAGCATTCAGCAATCTCATTAGCCATAGTCAAGAAGGGAAATGGCTTACAATGACACAGCGGGCTCTCCAGCAGGTCTTCAATAGTAGATCCTCGACAAACAAAGCTTGTTGCTAGCAGATCCTCGACAAACAAAGCTCGTTGCCAAGAGACCTCCAATGGTGAGCAAACCGGCAGTAGAATTGCCAGCAGAGAACTTATCAGCAAAAGATCACACTTGTGGAAGTTTACGCCGACAACAGTCAGACCTTCAAAAGTTTAATCCTCTGGCCGATCTTCATGAGCCTACAAGATAAGACTCTCATTCAAAATATCCATTTTATTCATTGATTAACCTCTTTATAGCCTCTTCAAATACATGCCCAACCATAGTTTCTTTATTGATAATATTGGCCTTAAGAAACGTTGAGTACAGGCTCTACAGGCATCACCTTTCCTCAAGGGGGCTAATGTTAGAGGCTAATATGTGATGAGTCCCATATTTTATAAAACCCTATTTCCACACCGCCAGCAGAGTAATGCTAGCCCTTAAGGTGGCAAATCCCACATGGTTCTTTATTATTTCCAAGATGAGGCCAAGGTAAAATCAAACCAAGGCAGCTAAAGGTTTCTTACCTAGCCTTCCTCATCACATGGTTTAGACTACCATGATTATGATGTGGCAAAGGCAGCCAAAGGTTTCCTTCCTAGCCTTACTCATCCCACGATTCAGTCTACCATGACCAAGACAAGGCTAAGACAATATCAAGACAAGGCAGCTAAAGGTTTCTTACCTAGCCCTCCACATCACAAGAAAGCGAGTTTGGCTAGACTCTCTTCCTCAAATTCTGAGATACAAAAACGATGCTGGGACGCCAGCGTCGTTGACTATAACATAGTCGCCACTATAGGACATCATACATAGATTAATTTCCTAGGCTTCCTTCATTAGGACATATCGTAGCTAACTTTAGGACATGCATCAATAGTCCATGCATCTCCAGCAAGTACGGGCCCGCAATGAAGTGCACTGCCATAATCATTACAAGATCGCCCCAGCAGAGCCATCAATGAAGCACTACTAGGATGAGCAAGGAAGACTTATCAAGTGTAGCATTTGCTATTTCGAGCTTCAAGTGAGTATTCTTATTCCTTTTCTTATTTTTTATTTCCATTAAGCTCTTTCAATTGAACTTATGATTTATTGCTTGGCTAACATTGTGCATATGTGTTCACCATTAGGGATTGACACGTGGACCAAGCCCACGATTTAGGGGATTTAGTTTCGAGTGTGGTTTGGTAGGTCACGGAGGGGTGGTTGTGTCTTGGTTACTCCCTTAGTCCTCTCTTAGGCTAAAGTTGCTTGGTTGGCCTAATAGTAGTATTATGGAATGTCAATCAGGATGGGAAAGAAAATTGAGCTAAACACGCAAGGTTCGGAAGCTTGGCCACTATGTTTCTCAAGCATTAAATGCAATGGAACTCTGAAAACTGTAACAAGTTATTGCCCGGCGGTAACAACACTTCATTTTCAAGGTCGAAGCCATTGTCCATTGGAGAGCTTGCCAGAACAGTGGTGGACAACCAATTTGACAACCCGATAGTTATCATGTCTAGAATGATCTTGCTTGGAGGCCATGCACACCCAACGGACAAGAAGATGGTTCCCTTAACCCATTGGACTATCGTCGAAAGTTTGGACAAAAGCCACCACCATGGACGCCTATAAATAGCCTTCATCTCCGTCGATTCAAAATAACAAGACCCACCATAAGGTCACTCTGTTTCTCTTCCTCTCTTCACCCCATAAATTTCATTCAATCTTCCTACCCTAAAATATCCTTTTTATTCTCCACATTTAAACAATATAACCAAAGCCACTTTATACCTTCCCATAGTCGTACCCCTTAAATACTTTCATTGTTTGATTATCTACAACCACAAGGCGCCACTTCAAGCTACTGCCTCGTTCCCACACGTCGAAGAGCTCTACACTTCCATTCTCCTCCATCCGGAAGCTGCAAGAAGAGGAAAAAAAAAAGGCAGCCGTGTTTAGCTTGAGCTCTTTCCCAAGTGCAACCTCCTTTCTTCCTCTCCCAAACCTCTCTTGCTACTTTCCCACTTTTGATCTTATTATCCATATGCTTTTCTTTTATTTTATTGTTTTAGCTATTATGTGGCTGGTATTCTGCTTTGAGTCTTGAAAACAGGGACAAACAGAGGAGTTCACTGCTAGGAACTTGCTGCTAGGAAGCTCGTTGAAGCTCGCTGCTAGGAAGCTCGCTGAAACTCGCTGCTAGGAAGCCGGCAGAGATACACCATTATGAACAACAAGTGCCATTGACTTGAGAAGGGGTGGATTGGTCCAAGAAGAATCGAGGGTATTCACTCGAAAGACTTCAGAACTCAAAATCAAGGGGGCAAAGATCAGTACCTTATCCACACTTGCTAGAGGACGGTCTAGCTGGCGACTCCACTTTCCATTTTTCCGGGTTGATTAGGTGTCATATCATCACTAAGGTGTCACGTCATCCCATCCTACAAAAAGACCCCCAACAATTATTAATAATAATCTCTTCATTGCCTTTCAAAAAAGAAAAAGAAAAGAAGTTTCAAACTTATTATTTTCCTTTGATAAATTCAACCTTTTAATCATTTCAATTAAATGATGGATTTCGAAATATACATTTTCGACTCAAATGTAAATTATAATATACAAATAGATTTTAAGCCCACGCTTCATTGCGGTTGCATTTGAAAAGTTGATAAACATGTAAGTGGTAAATGTAGTAGATATTAATTGGAAGGAAATAACTAACAAAATTTTAAATAAGTCAACACTGTAAATTAAAAGGAGTATTAGTTCATATATATTGGACAATTAGTTGGTTAATATCGTCGTATATGACTCACTTGAAAAGTAGTATCTTATTCAAAAATTATGGTTTGAGATAATGAATGGTGAGTAAGATAAACAAAAATTTAAATAAGTTGGTTGGTTGACACTCTAAATTATAGTATTTTGAGAAAATAATTCGAATTTCATTGATGGAAAAATCTCAAAAGAGATTGGGATTACAAACGCACAGGAAGACCCGTACATTGCACATGATTAGCTTCAGCACCGAAACATATCGAACGAATCTATGAGCCAACAAACCCATTTCCCAACAAACAAACTCCCCTATCCTAAAAACTAAGACTATCCTAGAACACGTGTGAGCTGGACGCCAAACTGAATAGTAGGGATTTCGGCACTTGTGTGAAAGCTGAATCTTGTCTCGAAATCCTCGAACCATCCAGCTTTGATTAATACCCCAAAACTGGTGCATAAAGATCTATATTTCTCCCCAAATCCTTCAATATAGGAAACGATTCATTATTGAAATGAGAGATAGGATCAATAAATATCAGGAAAAAAAAAAACCACTGCAGGAAGAAAAAAAAAACTTGCACTAGGCAAGACAAAAACTTGCATTAGGGCAAGCCGAAAGCTCTCACTAAGCTCCTCTAAATCTAAAAAAATAAACAAAAAAGTAAAAACAAAATAGAAAATGTCTCCCCCTCCCCCCTTTGTGTAACAATCAAAGAGGAGGAAGAGTAACAAAAGTACCGAAGAAAAACTTAAGAAGAGAGAAAGGAGGGTAGAATACTAACCAGAGCCAAAAAAATAGACAATTGGTGGGTTAGATACTAAATTAAAATATTAGTAGTTTGTATATTGGACAATTGATTAGTTAATATCCTATTGGGCTCACTTGAAAGTTTGACATTAAAAAACAGACAATTGGCGTGTTAGAATGTTTGATTATTATCTATAATATATATATAGATATTGTATATATGTGTGTATATATGTAGAATTAAAATTTTAAAAAGTATGCATTCAAAATTTTATGTTATAGTATTTAAAATGATTATTTGGATTTATATGTATTTAAAAAAAAAACTGAAAAAGTAGTTAGTTTACGATAAGTGGATTATAAGAAAAATGTGGACTTTTGTGAGGTTTCTGTCCGTCGCAAAATCCAATTTTTTTAAGGAATTATCATTTTATCTCTATTAATTTAATACCAAATAATCGTGATCGAGAGAACTATGGATAAAGAGAACTTTTCACTTCACGTGTGTGTATATATATAAACAAACAATAATAGTTGAAGTGTGAATTCCTCCAAGGGCAACAAAGACTCTCACCACAATTATTTAGGTTACTATTTGCATGGTTTTTTCGTCTTTTTAGCTTGGTTTGGGTGTAATTTCATGTGATTGCAAGGGCAAATATGGTGTTCCATGTAAATTGGCAAGGGTAAAATATGGTTTTCAATAATTTTTTTATCTCACCTAGGGTTTAGCATGTTTTTGGGGTCATGTTAGGGTTTAGCTTATATGTATGGGGTTTGTCTCTCTCTCTTAGGGTTTAGCATGATTTTGGTACCCGGAGAAAGCTTTTTTTGAATTTGTTTTAATTTCATGGTTGGTTTTTTAGTTATTTAGGTTGACAACCAAGGGCTTTTTCGAAACTTTGGAAGAAAGTTAACCTTAGTGAGTCCCAATCTCCACCAACAACCAATTTTTTTAGATTATTTATCAAATGATCCCCATACTTTTCTCCTTTATGCTATTTAATCCTTTACTTATTATGTCTTAATCGATTTAATGCTTTGATTTTAATTGTTTTATTTTTTTTTCTATTGTTCCGATTAAGGTGATTCAAGTGTCCATTAAAAGGTAATTTCATGATCTACTACTTTCTTGAAGGACTCAAAAGCTAATTTTTTGTTTCGGCTCGAAAAAATGCTTCCGAAATTTGGTGGTTTAGATTGCCGGTCTATTTAATTTCATATAATTTTCGATCCACATATCCTATTGAAGTTATTGAAGTGTCGGTTAAAAAGTTATTATATGATCTACGACTTTCATGAAGGACCAGAAAGTTGAATTTGATTGACGAGTTTCATGAAGGGCTCAAGAGAAAATTTTATGTTTCATCTCCATCAACAAACGTTTTTAATTTGGATTATTTATCAATTGACCTCATACTTTTCTATTTCATACTACTTAGTCCTTTATTAATTCTATCTTAACTGATTAAACGCTTCGGCTTTATTTTTTATTTTTTATTATATTTGTCCATTTAAGATGATTCAAACGTCCATCAAAAGGTATTTTCATGATCTACAAGACTACAACTTTCATTAAGGACTCGCAATCCAATTTTTATGTTTCAAATCTAAAAGATGTTTCTGAAATTCGGTGGTTTCGATTGCCGGTCTATTTAATATCATGTAACTTTCAATCCACATATTCGATTGAAGTTATTCAAGTTTAGTTAAAAGATTATTGCATGATCTACGACTTTCATGAAGGACCCGATGCTGAATTTGATTGATTTGTTTCATGAAAGGCTTAGGAGTAAATTTTTATGTTTCGTCTCATCAACAAACAATTTTTTATTTGGATTATTTATCAAATGTTCATTTTGGGTCTCGCCTTGGTATTTTTGTAATTATGTAACAATTTTTAGGGTCATTATATTATCATTCAATTCATTTTTTAACTAAATTAATTTATTTTTTAACTTAATTATTGTTGTATTTTAGGTCGGTTTAGTTTTTTGCATGCTTAATTAGTTTTAACATACTTAATCATTGCTTGGTTTTGTTCTATCTCTACTTATTGTTGATTTAAATTATAGTCTATTTGATTTAGGAATTGTGGCCTTAATTTGGACTTTGTTTTTGGGTTGTTGATTTAAATTATAGTCCATTTGATTTAGGAATAATCACACTAAAAAATGCAACTGAGAAGATTTCAATAGATTATCTATTAAACTTATTTCGTTTATTTTGCAAGTATTTAGATGTTTAAACTATGTTCCTTTTGTTTGACCTTTAATCATAGTTATTCAATTATGCTATGTTATTATAGATCATACAAAATCAAGATAAAACTTCTCAAAAAAAAATATATCTAGATAAATGACGTTAACCATTTCAAATACAAATTCTCTTGCTTACTATCTATTAATACAAATCATTTGTCAACTTTCTAAAGCCCGCAGCGAAGCGCGGGTAAAAAAACCTAGTAATATATAACAAACAATAATAGTTGAAGTGTGGATTACCAAAAAGCCAATAAGCATTCTCACCACATTAATTTGGGGTATTATTTGCAAGATTTTTTGGTCTTTTTAGCTTGGTTCGGATGTAATTTTATGTGATTGTAAGGGTAAATATGGTGTTTCATGTAAATTGACAAGGGTAAATATGGTGTTCCATTAATTTTTTCGTCTCACCTAGGGTTTAGCATGTTTTTGGGGTCATTTTAGGGTTTAGGTTATATGTATAGGGTTTGGGTCTCTCTCTCCTACGGTTTAGCATGATTTTGACTAATTTCATGGTTGGTTTTTTAGTTATTTAGGTTGACAACCAAGGGCATTTTCGAAATTTCGAACAAAAGTTAACCTTGGTGGGTCTCAATCTCCACCAACAACCAAAATTTTTGGATTATTTATCAAATGATCCATATACTTTTCTGCTTTATGCTATTTAAACCTGTACTTATTCTGTCTTAATCGATTTAACGCTTCGATTTTAATTTTTTTCTTTTTGTCCGATTAAGGTGATTTAGGTGTCCATTAAAAGGTAATTTCATGATCTACAACTTTCATGAAGGAGTTAAAAGTCAATTTTTATGTTTAAGCACTAAAAAACGCTTTCGAAATTTGGTAGTTTCGATTGCCGGTCTATTTAATATCATATAATTTTCGATCCACATATCCGATTGAAGTTATTCAAGTGTCGGTTAAAAGGTTATTGCATGATCTAGAACTTTTATAAAGGACCGAAAGCTGAATTTGATTGACGAGTTTCATGAAAGGTTAAAGAGGAAATTTTTATGTTTCATCTCATCAACAAACAATTTCTTATTTGGATTATTTATCAAATCATATTTTTCTACTTTTTACTACTTAGTCCTTCACTAATTCTATCTTAATCGCGTTTTAGCTTTATTTTTTTATTTTTTTGTTCTATTTGTCCGATTAAGATAATTTAGTTGATCTACGATTTTCATGAAGGACTACAAAGTCAATTTTTATATTTAAATTCTAAAAAAGAAAAAGGCTCTCGCTGTGAAGTGCAAGTAAGATATCTAGTAATGTATTAATTATACCAAATCCTGATAACATCCTAAACTAAAAAAAAAAATACAAGCCGTCTCCTCTCTTTCTTTCTATTTTCTTGTGTTTTGAGTTTTTTTTTTTCCTATAATTTTGTTACTCTTGTTCCACTTTGATTGTTACACCAAGTGGGAGGAGGAGAGATTTTCTTTTCTTTTTTTTTTTAGTTTTTTGTTTAGTAAAGTACTCACATTAAGAGGACTCCTATAGTCGTATTCTAGTGAGAGCGTTTCTCTTGCCCTAGTGCAAGTTTCTCTCCTTTTTTCCTTTTTTTTCTTCATTTGGCGGCTTAGTTTCTGATTTCAATTGATCATTTTCTTGTTACAACAATGGATATTTTCTAGTTTGAATGATCAGGGGAGAAAGATAGAATCTTTATGCAGCAACCTTTGGGTTCATCAAGCCTTGATAGTTTGAGGGATTCCGAGACAGGATTTAACTTTTCATAAAGTCATCATCCGTAGTCTTACAGGTGCTGAAATCCTTACTATTGAATTTGGCCTCCAGTTCGCACGTGATCAAGGATAATCCTAAATTTTGGGAAGAAGGGAGTTTGTTGATGAGATAGGATTTTTTTGGCTCATAGATTAGCTCGATACGTTATTGGTGTTGAACCTATTTATGTGTGATACGGGGTCTTTCTTGCACATTTGTGATCCCGATCTCCTTTGAGATTTTCTCTATTAATGAATTTCGAATTTATTTACAGGATAAAAAATATGACAGCAATCAGATATTTTCAACAAGGAGGGATCGTGTAAGTTACACATTTTTCATTATTCTTTTATATTTTTAGTGTAAAATTGTTTGACTAATCTTTCTATTTTATAAATTTTAATCACTTAGATCACAGATCATGTATGTAAATTTTGGAGTTAATTGAAAATGTTTATACCTATTTGATGCATATTTTCCACCCTTAAATATATGTTGAAAATATTAAAATATATTGGAGTCTCAATTGATGTGATAAAGATATCAAATGTTTCATATAATATAAGAGTATCAAATCAAATGGTTGATTTTTTAAAATATTAATCATGGATTAAGTTATGAGATAATGTAAAAACAAGTTTATTTATACCGGGTGTGAGTTTTTCCCTCCCCATCTCCAATATAGATATATAGTATTAGTAATTTTTCTTAAATATAAATATTGATTATTTTATTTATAATAGGAATTAATTATTTTATTAGTTAAACAAACTAAAGAAGAACAGGAAAAAAAAACACTAAACAAGACCAATCTATCAAACCCCATCCACCAAAAGGAATTCCGCCAGCCATTCTTCAAACGCGTTGCAAGCATCTCCACCGTACACTTGGCGATGGGATCTGCTGACTTATGGCGGGTGCTTATTCTTCTGACACCTGGCAGGTTAGTGGGCCGCTGGGCTTTGAGGCATGCTCCCTTTTCCCCCTAAAACTAAAAAAATATTTCAGTTCCCTTTTTTTTCCTCTCCAAATTTAAATATTATTTTTTCACTCCTGACTCCCTCTCTTCAAGATCTTTTTCTCTCTCGAAATGCCCTTCCTCCTTTTCACACGACGTTGATTAGCCCTCATTTCCCATTTTCCACTCTTCAAAAGTCCCTCAATGCTGGCTCAGTCCCTTACCCGCTTGCTTTTCCTCTTCCTTTAACTTCTCACAGCGCTTTTGACCGGCCAGCAACTGATGGTTATCCTATGGTTCTTCGTTTAAGCTTGGTTTGAAGTTTACGGTGATTTCATTGCTATAGTATTCGCATTAAATGCTATTCGCATTCCCCTGCAATATCGTGCGATTTCCCTCATTTTTATTCATTTTTTTCCTTGGTTTGTGGATTTCCTGTTTTTGCCTTGCCTGATTTTGGATTTCCTCTCTCCACTGCTTGCCCATGGTTTTGATTTCCACTCTTTAACATTGACTTATTTTGAATTTTCCGGTTTTGATTTGGTGGTTTCATTTTTTCTTTGCCTTTTTTTATTTTTTTAAAAAATTAAACGGTTTTGTTATGTTATTGATTGATATATTGTAATCTTACTTTCCTTTCTCCCATTTGTTATCTTTTTCCTATTTTTTTTCTTTGTTTTTCTCTGTGGTTTTCCTCGACTACTTCTTTCAGCATTTCCTGACAGGTATTTTCTCATCCTCTTCCCTTTTGCTTTTGTTTCTCCCTTCATTTAGCGCCTCTGCTTCTTAAATGATTGCTTCGTTTGTCTGGATTGTCTTGCATGTCGAGTGCTTGGCTTACTCTGTCTCACCTGCTTGCTTTTTAATTTTAATGAGGTATGTCCTCTCACTCTCCTTTCTCTCTCTCTCTCTTGCAAGCTTCTTTGTTTAGTTCTCAATGCACTATTTATTTCCTATTATTTATGACTGACTGTTCTTAATTTATTTCTGCTATGTTGTTTCACATTATTGCAGGTCTCTGCTTTTGATTCTCCCCTGCAAGCCTCTCTCCCAGGTCCTCTCATTCTTTATCTCCCATTTTTTCCTTTTTGTATGCTTTCCTCTTGCCTTTTGTTTTGTTGCCTACGATTGTCTGTTATGGGTAGAAAGAAAAACCTGTCATCCCTCTTGTTGTGCTCCCTACTAGAGGTAGAAGGCCATGTAATTCTTTGCCTACTTTGACACCGCAGGAATGTAGCAATCGTTGGTGTAGGAAATCTACAATGCGGATAAAAACACTTGTGCTGCCTCTTGAGTCTTATTTAAATTGCTCGTCTGTTTCGATTTCCTCTCCTCCGTTATTTGTTGACCCTTATTTGGTCCTTTAGCTGAACAGCTTGCTAATGTCTCCGTTGTTGGTTTTGCAATTTTGCAGAACAATTCCGAGATCAAACTGCCAACAAGAGCATTTGATATCATAGGCAAAGATTATCACTTCGTTGTTATTCTCCCGAAGCAATCAATCAAAAGGGAGTTTTGATTATGTTGGAGTCGACCTACCATGCCTAACAAAAACACTTGCTCTGCTCTTGTGCATGTTGGGGTCTAATTGACCTTTGTTGTTGATTGTTGTCATGTTTGTATATGTATATTTTTGGTCTGTCTTTCTTTTGTTCTCTCTGTGTCTGCATGTATTTATCACCATTTGAGTCATTGACATTGATTTTTCCTTTTTTCTCTCTTGCTTCTTAGTGTTTTCTTTGATGGCTGCTTCCTCTCTTCGTGATTTTTATTCTCTGTCCTTCCCCATGTTGTTGTGTTCGTTCTTACTTTTGATTTTCCTTTCTTTCCTCATATTGCTAATCTTTATTTCCCCTGTTATGGTTTCTTTTTCTGGCTACTATGTTTCTGTATTTGCTTTTTTTGTCTGACTTCCTTTCATTTTGTCTTTGTGTGCATACATTCTTTCAAGTCCAGTCATTGCCATTCATTTTCCCTTGCTGGTCTTATATTTGATGCCTGCCTGATTTGTTTATGCTGTTTATTCATTTTTGCTTGCCATGCTGGTCTGCTGCTTCTTGCTTTTCGTTTTTCCCCTTTCGTCATTTTGATCATCTGTGTTTCCTTCTCATCACCCTATTCCCATCCTTCTTCTTTTTCCCTTTCCTCTATGTTTCCCAAAACCTTTTTCTCCCTTTGCTCTTACCTATCACAGATTCGCTTCGGTTTAATAGATAACATTGCTGCTATATATATATATATATATATATATATATATATTAGAGCAACACTAAACTAACATCAAGCCTATGAAAAATCCTAATCATTAATGCAGGTGGAGTCGGTAATCCAACTTTTCCATTTACATTTGCAATAAAATGTTTTGAACCAATCCTAACTCTTGGTAACTGAAGCGAGGCTTGGAGGCAATGAAGACAGAGATGCGAGGCTATCAATGAATTTTCCTTCAACTGCATCAATCGAGCCCTCGGGAAATTTTGGTGGCATTTTTTTTTGGTAATTTTTTTTGGTGGCATTTGGGCACTATGGAGATATTAGAATTTAATGGAAATGTTATCTATAAAACAGATACTGTGCTGACTGGACAACTAACTTTTATATGAAGTATCTTAAAGTTCCAAGTTTCATGTATTATCAATAAAATAACTTAGTATTTAATCATCCAATTTTATTAAAATCTAAGCAACCATCCACAAACGGGTCCCTAATCTACTAATGTTGGCGGTAGAACAACGATGGCATCACCTGTTAACCCCCCTCAAGAAACCCACTTGTGCCATTTGGCGCAGGTTTGAACCTAATATGATGCAAATTATTCCAGGATTCTGTGTGGTTTGAAATGTTAAGTACCAAGTTTAAATTTCAATCAAATGTTCTTTTATAGAATTTTTTTAGATGAATTGCTTTTATAGAATTCATCAAAACTTTATGTTTAATTTATCTAGTTATAAACCTAAATTTAAAGATTCAAAAAAATTTCTAATAATAGAAAATCTCATTCATATCTCATTCATTTTAGGCTAAAGATTTCAAAATAAAAATATATTTTCTGGAAAAAAAAATTATGCTACCATTTACACAAAGAAAATGAAAGAGTACTATTAAAATTTTAAGTACTAAGTTTGTTTAACCAATTAATGCCAAAAAAAATTGTTTAATCAATTTTGTATTACTTTCCTGATAAGTAATATTGAAAACACTTTCAATGATTTGGTTATATTTTAATATTAAGGTATTAATTTTCCTTTGTAGGTGAAAAAATACTTTCTCATGTAAAGGTGGAGAAATTTTTTTTCTCACCCATAAAAAGTCCTAAATCTCATCAAAATTAAATTAGTTTTCAGAAAAAGTATCAATAAACCAAGCTATTGTAATTAATTTCCACACTCTCTCATGAAAAGTTTTTCTATGAAAAGTAACAAAGTGTCACCTTATAATTTGAAATATAGATCCATTAGCCCTACTTGGACAAAATTCAAACGAGTAGAATTATTTTGAAATGGAGTACATCTTTTGCCTTTTCTGGACGATGGAAAACATAGTGGGATGAGGTGTTACGGTCTTGGTACGGATTTGTACCTTTGCATATAGATAGGGGACAAATCTCATCTCAGCATTCATTTACATTTTTGGACTTATTTGGGGAATTTGAATTTGTGCCTTTGCCCTTCGGTTGTCAAATTTCAGCTTCTTTTTTTATTCCTTTTTTTAAATAATTTTAAGATTTTGGTGGATTGAACCCAAACAAGACACCAATGTACCACCAATAGGACACGTGCCACATGGATGTGGTGGCATCCACATGCACAAAAATAAAGTGGCCTTACTAATAATTTTATTTATTTATTAGTACTTTTTTTTTCCGGAATTAGTACTTATTATTATATAATAATATATTATATATCATATTATTATATATATATTTTAAAATATTTACAAATTAACCGTTTTAATGAGGGTAAATCTATCCGACAATGATTTTCTTAATTTTTAATACTCGAATACGAGATCTTATTTGAGGGGAACAAATGATAAATCATTTAAACCAACTACCTTCTGGTATATATAATAATTACTTTTATTATAATATATATAGTGAGGAATTCATTTACATCTAGTCTAGTATAACTATAATTTACTACCATTTTTCTTATCTAAACATCTAAACACTTATAATTTGTAAACAACGATTATCCAACTTGCCCTAAGGGCAAGTGCAATGAATGCACCAAATTTGCAAAATGGTATAGAAAAGTCAAAATTTCTTCTCCAACGAATGCCCCAAATTCCGCTTCCCGATGCGCACCATTTTGCAAAAGCTACAGTACCGCACCAAATTTCCTTTTTTTTTTGCATTTCCCCTTTTGCCCTTTAATAATTTTGTTTATTACTTTTTACATCCTTTTTTATATTTGTTAATTTAAATTTTGGGAAATATCAATATTTATATTTAAAATTATTATGAAAAAAATATATCATTAGAAAGATCTCATTGAGACCTTTAAAATAAGACCAATATTAAATACGTTTTTTTTTTTTACTTTTTCAATAATTAGTTTTTGGAGTTTATTGTAATATATTTTGTTAATTAAAACATAACTATTAGTGTGTGTAATTTATTTCTTAATAATATTTATAATTTTTTAATAATTTAATTATTTCCAATAATTAAAACATAAACCAAAGTATTATGTAATTCTAATTAATTTTTATGAATTAATAATAGTTAACAAATAAATGGTGCTATATATTGGAGGAGAAAAAAATTTGGTGCAAGAATATTCTTAAAAGATTCTTTCTTAGCACCATTTTGGTGCAAAATTTGGTGCATAACGTTGCACTTGCTCTAACACTGTTTTCTTTTCCTGAATTCTTAGGGTTTTTGAATTTTTTTTAAGGTTAAGTTTGGCAATCAGGGATAGGATAGTGGGTAATTTTGTGGTTTGTTTTTGGTTGATTTGGTCTGTACAATTTTCTCCACCGCTTCAAATTTCTTCTTCCATATATATTTTATTCACCGCTTCAGATTAATCTCATCCCTCTTTTGCTTTTTTCTCCCATCCACCGCTTCTTCCTCTTTCTTCTTCTGTACTTCTCTTCTTCTTCAACCGCCGCTTCAATCTCTCCCCACCACTTTTTATCCCCCATTTTTTCCTTTTCCTTTGGTTGCCATGGTTTTGACAGAAAGGCCAGCAAGAACAAAAAAAAAACACAAATGGGAAGACCAACAAATGTCATTTTTAGGCAAACTTTTTATTTCTCAGGTAATTTTTTTTTCCAATATATGTTATGGATTTTCATTTAGATAGAAGATTTTACTGTTTTTTGATGTTAGATTGTAGGGTTTTGATTATTTTTCTCAGATTAGGGCTGAATTTGGTAATCATAGGTATCTCAGTGGGTGATTTAGAATTTGTGTTTGGCTTGATTTGGAAATCCTCATCACCTCTTCCCTCAATCCCTTATTTATATTTGAGTTGTTCTCTTGATCCCCTCTGCTCTATTTTTCTCTTTCGGTTTTGCTCATCCAAATTTCTCTCTGTCTTTCAACTCTTTCTTCTTCAATTGTTTCCTATTTCCCCCTGTTTTCATGTTTCTTTTATTTCTGATTAGTCGATTTTGTATTCGCCTTTTATTACGTTTTTCTGGGTTCAATTGGTATCGATTTCCCCTTATTTTCGTTTCACTTGGATAGGCTTCAATTTAACCTAATTTTTCTCCCTTTTCTTGATCTTTCTTATTTCTGATATTTTCTCAGATTCTGTATTTGCCCTTTTGTTCTTCATGTTTGGTTTAGTGCTTTGAAGTTCGAACTATTGTTTTTTTTTTCTTTTTCTTTTTTGTATTTGCTGTTCAGAATCAGAATCCTCTGTTTGAAGCTTTAAAAGGTCTGTCTTTTAATGATGATAATGAGAAAAAAAGTAGTCTTTTTTTGCGATGATAAAAGTTTGTTGCTTTTTTACATGTAAAACGTAAGTTAGTGGTTTGAAGTTTGAACTATATGTTTCTTGTCTTTCCAGATTCTGGTGAAATGGGGTGTCGCCAGATGGTAAGGGAAGTGTAGGAATGACAAGTATGGATTTAAATGATGATGATGATATCTTTGATGAGCCATTCGATGTGAGAGAGATTGGAGAAGAGTATTTGAAGAGTTTCTGTAGGCAAACTGCTGTGGCTTTTTTCAACCAATATGGTCTAATAAGTCACCAGATATATTCGTATAATGATTTTATCCAAGAAGGGAGATAGTGACTGGCGTCACGCTGAAGTCAAGTTTGGGAAGGTCAGTGTTGAGAGGCCAACCTGCTAGGCTGTTTCTGGAGGCACTGAGCTCAAAAGGCTTCCTAGGCATGCCCGCCTTCAGAACATGACTTATTCGGCCAAGATGAAGGTCGAGGTTGAATTCAAGGTGAGTGAATGTCACTTACATTTTTAAATAGTATGTCTTAATATCTCATTGCCCATATGATGGTTTCAGTGCTGTTCATTGTTTATATGCCCTGTTCCCCCAACCTTTTCTTGGGAGGCTCCCTGTGATGGTGAAGTCCGATCTTTGCTGGATGAGTGAAGTTGAGAAAGCTGATTGCGATTTTGATCATATAGGTTATTTTCTGATAAAGGGTACAGAGAAGGTAAGTCAGACTTCTTTTTCTCTTTTCTTTTTCTGGAAGTTGGACTGTTATTCAGTGTCCATAATTGTTGAATCAGGCTTGAATTTGCTAAGCACTTTATTGGAAGAGCCAAATGTTTTTCCTTTATTGTTTTCAAAAGAAAATATATGATGTTCTTGCCATGTTTTCATCAACTTCCTTCCGCAATTTCTTTATTTAATGTTTCGTTGAGATGTTTTCTTCATGTTTCATTGTTGCAATTTTTTTTTTCTGTTGGTGGACTACAGAAAAAGTGTTGAAGCACACATTAAGTATCTTGAAACTTTGGGAATAGCAAGAGAGGTAGTCATCACAGAAACTTAGAAACTTAGACTCTTCTCTAAGTTGAAGAAGTGAGGAGGTAAAACCTCTGCCAATTTGTTGCTGACCTTTACGATGTCAACTCTCAAAGATACAAGTTAAGGAATTCAGAGTTTGAGAGTTCTATGAAATAGGCTTGATTTCCTTTTTGTTAGATTACTAAGTTCAAGCTTAGCAAGTGTTTTCCCTATCTGCAGTAGAAGTATATATTAGTTCAGACTTAGGAATTATTTTTTGTATCTGCAGTAGCAAATAGAAGTGAAAAGCTATAGGTTTTTTGCACTTAATTTTTTACAAAGTAATGTTTAGTCATGGATGATATAATGAAAGAATTTTTGCTGTCGAAGCCATGAATGTATCTGGTGGAGTCTGGCTTTATTCAAATATGAGGGCAGTGTCAATTGAAGAAATCCCAAGGAGTCCTACGAATTTAACAGTTAATTTGCTTCAAGTACTTAAGTCACAAACAAGGAAAAACACATAAGAACCTGTTCCACTTCTCCTAAGTTGTTAGCTTAAAACTCAGATCAAACACAAAAAAATCCAAACAAAAGATTTTGTTGATTTTCAAGCCCGCGCTTCGCTGCGCGGGTAAGGATCTAGTAACTATAATTTACTACCGTTTTACAGTTACACACTTTCATGTTATATATATAATAATATTCTTACAAAAGTATAAATTAAGTTAATGGGATAACTGAATTCTAAACTCTCAAATTATTTAAATTATGAATGTGAAATTTTAAATCAATAATATATATTTAACTATTTATTTTATTCATAAAAGGTGAGTTAGGCTGCAGTTACGTTATAGACAATTTTTTAAAATTTAGATAGACCCATTGAATTTGGTTTTACTAAATAAGCATATTATATAACTCTTAAACATGTAGGAGAAAA